>CAJNOP010000814.1:29844-76595 GCA_905250075.1 Rotaria sp. Silwood1
CACCCACACCCACATCCACACCCTTGTCTGATGATGCAACTCAATGTTGCGAAACGTACGTCACTTATTCAAATAAAGAATATATAAAATGAAATTTATCTCTGCTGTTAAATCTATAACATTTGTTCTAAAATTGTTACCCATAAATGAAACAAATTATCTACGATATTTCTTTATTTAGAATATTGAATAATGTGTTGTAACTTTAAAATTTCTTAAAAAGTTTTTTGTTGTTCAATCTTCTAAGCCTTATTATGATTTTTGCTTGACGTCTTCAATCCCTGTTATTAAACTCTATTATTGGGAGCTCTTGTTCGTAGGTTTTTCAAATGGGGAGAAGGGAAAAATGCAAAAGATTCCACTTAAAATTTACATTCACTATTATTTTCTTCGAAAATATATGTGAGTTACACAAAAATTAATATTGATGCAAATAAAATATAAAATTATTTTATTAAAAATATTCTCCTCAATTGTCTAAATTAGAAATATATTTACCAATCAAATTTTACTCAAAAAGTGAATATATGTGGGTGTAGGTGTGCGGTCTAGCCTTGTGTTAACCCACATCCACATCCCATAAAGTTACTGAAGTATAATGTGATCTTTTTCGAAAATATTGATTATATTCATAGCTTTTTCCATCGTAATGCTTGATAAAAATATGCAAGGACTTTATATAAACATATAACGTTCATTAGACACTTGTATGGGAGAAAGTCCATAAAATTTAAATGTTTATCTGACAAAATCACCAATGGCACATTTATTTTTCCTTTATTATTAGCAATGAACATTTATGAATGATCATATCTTAAATATATTGCTTTTAAATATTATTCATGTATGTGTTTATATCACAGAGTCGAGGGACATATACCTGATGTGTGTAAAAAGAAGCAAAAAATCTTTGAATGAGTTTTGTTTTTTGTTTGATGCAGTAATATAAATGATAATTACCTTGATGGTTTTTGGCAAGTAGATATTTTTCATCAGTATAAATTACGAAGAAAATGAATTGGATCTCGTATTGAATTATTTCAATTTGAAAATCAATCATATGAATTGTTTGTTCAACAAAGGTGAACTTTCACAAAGTTATTTTAGAATTTTTGAAATGGAAACAAAATTGATAGATAATGTATGAAGAATTGGCTACAGATTCACGGGTAGTGCGATGCAATTGCGGGTGTGTGAGTGTGGGTGTCCGCGAAGAGAATATCCGCACCGGACACCCCACGGACACGGCCACGTCCACCCACACCCACACCCCACACCCTAGCCACACTCACACCCCCACACTCACCCGCGACACGTCACACCCTCCAGCGACACACCACACCCACACCCAACCCTAAGTAAATATTGTTAATGCTGATAATGAGTTTTAAATAATGAAACTAAAACTCATTTTGTAAAGAGAATTATACCAGTATAGTGTATTATAATAAAAGAAATAAGATCGTCTTGTTCCAAATTTAATGTTGGCAGATTTTATTTTCTGTTTATTCTTATAATCAGGTGTTCTGTAAAAAGAAAGATGTCGTACTGAACCTTTTCTCAGTACCATTTTTAGAAGTATTTTTTAGTTTGAGCTAGAAAGTCTAGAACTTAAAATGGTTTTAGCCAGAAATGCAGAACTAAAAAAGATTCTAGACTGTTTGGCTAGAGCTTGAAAAAAGATTCTGAAAATGGTACCCAGATCTAGAACCATAAAAAGTTCGAGATAGTCGCTAGAGCCTTTTTTGATTCTTTATGATACCTTTTCTTTTTAGAGAGTGACGAATATTTTTTTTTCAACATAGTATGATAAAATGAAAAGAGATAAGATAAGAAATGAAAAAAACAAAGCTTGTCAGCGCAGCTCCTTTGGAGCTGAAATATAAAAACTCACGTATATCCTTCAAACTTGTTACCCTAATGCATTATTCCTAAACTGAAAACTAGTTTTGGGTGCGGGTGTTGGATGTGGGTGGGTCTGCATATGTGTATGGGGTGGTTGTGGGTGTGGATATAACTTTTCTCCTTGGTTAACTCACACCTACACACACCCACACTCTAGAGATGTAACTTCGATTATTGTCCGAAAAAATGCTCTTTGTGAGAATGAGCTCTGATATTGAACTTGCATCCAAATGGAATTCTTTATTTACTAGCAAAAACAAAGAATCATTGTTAAGTTTTTCAAAAAATAGAAAAATCTAATTGAACTATTTATTTTGAGTCATTTGCTGTTGTCCATTCAATTTTCTTTATGAAGAAAGTCATTTGTGAACGATATATTCATTCCATAAAATTTGCTATTCTAATGATTAATTCCGTACTTCTCGTGGATATGAAAAACATTACCATGTTAATAAGAAACACCAATATCATTACGAAAGGTTAACCAAAGCAATTTTTATTTCTTCAAAACTATTATCAATTTGGATAATTCCTTGCTCGAGTAAATTTTTTAATAGTTTTCTATTGCGTTTTAATTTTAGTACATCGATAAAATGTTCACCATTCGAATTTCTTCTTTGTAAGTCACATCCTATTTCGATTAAAAATTCGGGCCAGATGATGTCGACAACCGTTTACCTTGAGACAAACATAAAGTAGTGGATCATTACCATCTGCATCTAACCTATGAACTAATATTGGTGATACTTTCAACAATTTTTTCACAAGTTTACATTCTTTCTTTTGTAATAGAATAAGTAACAGATCTGTCTTTGTTATCCACGTTCTCAGTGGCTCCTCATCGAAGAGTACATGAAGTAACTGTGTTTTCTTTCGATTTTCTGTCATAATATCGACATATTTTCGGTTATTCCAAGACCTTTCAAATAAATTCCATCCGTGTTCATCGTTGCGATAAATGAATCGAATCATATCGAGTCGATCGTTCTTGATTAAGTGACCTATGAGGTGTTGAATGGTATGATCGTTATCCCATGGTATTGTATCTCTTAGAGTATATTCATTAAGTAGAATTTTCAATATCTCCATTTGACTTGTGTGAATAAATATCTCTTGATCTATGAAACGTTCATTCAAATTAATCATTTTAGATATACCCAAAAAGGTATCATCTGTCCAGAGTTCGTCAGAAAGCAGTTGTTTCAAACATTGAATAACAAAGAGAAGTAAATCTAATCGAGCATGCTACCAATGGATATAAGTAGAGAGAGATATAAATTGACAATGCAAGTACTGTAATCGATAGATTGAGTATAATAGAAAATAGTGAAGCAAACGAAGAGTTCCACTTTCAGCTTCGCCTTTGTTTTTAAGAAGCATTGGATTTGAAATAATCAATGCTTTGAACATTCTTATTAGAGAACTAATAAATCGTTGATGGGCACATTTTATATTTTTGACATTTGCCAGAAACAATTGCTGCACAGCATTAGCGAAATTGAATTCGTGTGAATCGTCATCATGACATTCGAGACGAGCATCTTTAGTAAGAACAAGAAATTCAATTTGTTTCATAGTCATAACAGATTTGGAATTGAAGGGTGATTCTTCTTTACAGTATGTACATACTGAACATAATGTGGATCGTAACTCATTGAATGTTTCTTTTAACTCATTGTCAAGATTAGAAATTTCAACATCAGTGCGATGTTTACGTATAATTTGAAATTGTTTAATACCTGATTGGAATCGATCACCTGATCGCTTGTATTTTTCTTCTATATAAGAGGAAACTAATGATTGAATACACTGATAAAGCTGTTTGTCATGATCAATTGTCGTCAGAGGCACGAACTGTTGAGATATTTCACAGAATGAATCAGAATCGTAATAACCATTAACATCTGCATTGCCGATGCTCGGGTATAAAAAAAGCAGTGAATAAATGTAAACATTTATCAGCAAGAATATTGCTTAGACGTTGATTTAAACCAGAGAATGTTCGGAATATAGTATAAGCATTGCCAGTATATCGTATTATAATCATTAATATTTCATCAGGTAATGTCTCAAAGGTAGATGATGAAGACATTCTATGAGAAGTATGTTTTTCTCTAAATGTTGAAAAACAATTATTGACGAACTATTATGTAACACATGTAATTGTGCAATGTCATATATTGTTATTAAGTCAATTTACTACTCTTTTTCTAGTCTGCACATCAAAAAAATAAAAACAAAACTTCCGTAAGCACGTGTTGTTTTTTCTTCAATGTATAGAACAGAACAAAAAGACAATAGATAAATTGACTGAATCACCGCACATGTATTGTGTAATAACATATGCATGCAAATTCGTAGCGGAGACTTTTTTTTAAATGTGGCATTTCCTACATAGATATAGATACAGTCAAAGATATAAGACGAGAAATTGATCAGTGGTGCTGGCAACTCATCATTTTTAGTCATTCATTATAGAATTCGTTTAATATGAAGAAAAAAAATTTGATTCGAGTCGAAATAATTGAATGAATGTGGGTGTGAGTTTTCTCTTCTCACACGCACACGCACACCCACATCCACCCACACCCACACGCATACACACAACCACCCACACCCACACGCACAGCCACACTCACCCACATCCACACCCACTTCTGAATTCCGCTGAAGTATGAGAGACAAACAATCATCCTTTATCATTTATTGACAGAATAGGTAGATGATAATATCATCTTCTTATCAATGTTAATAAGCAACTGTTTCTTTAGATAATAATTTCATTTGATTACTCATAAAAAAGAGATTTAATAATCAAATTCGTAGAAGAATCTTCGTTTATTTTGCATTGATGATTTTGACTCGTTTAGACAAAGAAACTTTGAACTTTATTCGATGACAAAATTATACGAAAACTTACAGGTAAAATTCTTGTCAAGAAATATTTATTGAAACATGTATTCAATGAATACAATTGTATTAAATATTTTTGCGTTTTATCGCATATATTTTTTTTTCAAACATTTAAGATTTTCAGAAAAAACTAAAAAAGATCTATTTGATAAGGATTGAAAACAAACATTTAATTTTTTTCCTTAATAATCCAAAGGTCTTAATCGATTATTTTAATTATTTTTTGGCAGAAGTTACTTACAAGCTATCAAGATTGGCCTAAAGATATTATAACAGAACAGAAGTTCAGCGATTCTTTCTTCCTCATTCGTGGCAAAGATAGAGGACAACCAGCATGGCATTATATCCTTGCTCCCATTAACAAACGTGCTGAGCTAAAGGCTCATTCAGCAGGTTCACATATAAATGTCACTGGTTTTGGTAGCATAATTAAATATCGAAATAACCGAGATCAAATCAAAAATATGTCTGGACGGGGAACTGATCCACCCAAAATAATTCAAAGATGGATTGAAATGCATTATAGTAAGAAAAGTCAATTTTCCAATATTTATCTACATAGTGAAATAGATTAGGCAACAAGAAAAAAGTACAATAGTTAAAGATTTTCATATCCATCATCCCTTTTTCACTCAGAAATCAGATTTTTAAAAGATGTGTTATTTGAACTATACGATGTTGTAACAATATCTTAATTAGTTATGGAATTATTTCAATATGAAATTTCAACAGAATGACTGTTATGCTCTTTAATCTTATTAAAATATCTTTGACGGCTTTAGTATTTTATACATTTAAATAAAGTTAATTCAGAAATAGAATAATAATTTGGATTAGTATAATAAATAAAACTATAAAATAAAAAGTTTCTCATGGAACTTACTTTGATAAATCTTGAGTAACTACTTCGTATGTTTTTGAACAGTGACATTAATAAATCTCTCAATTAACTTACGAGTAAAACAATTGGTAGTATTTTTTAAAAAGTGGACAACTAAATGTATGATGAGAAATTCTTCTCTTTTCAAATTATTTCTTTCATATAGGTTTTGTCGCTGTTGATGAAAGCATCAGTTTAACGTACACAAACGATGACATTCGACTATGCACAATGCAACGTGTCATACCAAAACAGATCTTAGGTTTTGTACGCCATTACTTTTCACAAAAACGATTCCACTATATTGAACTAATTGAAGATTTACCATCAAGTTTAGCTTGTCGAGCAGGACTAAAAAACTATGATCGAGTTATCTTTTTAAATGGTGTCAATATCGAAAATGATACTTATGAACAGTTATGGTATCGCTTTGATACAGCACGGCATCTTCCAGTTCAAATGCTTGTCTGTAGCCCAGCTACATACGAATATTATACAACTAATAAAAAACAATTTCATCTTGATCTTACAACTATTCAACATTTAAAGCCAGTATATGCAACATCAAGTAAGAAGCATACATATAATCATTACTTATAGTCTATTTTTTTACATCAATTATCGATTTAATTGTAGCATCTGATTCTCATACAGATATACCAGCAGTTTCTGTTGACAAGAAAAGTTTTTATGCTGTCCGATGGGAAAATAGTGGCATTGTTTCAACGGTATCTCAATCAGCCGTTTTTAAGTCACCTGAATATACTCATGTAAATGATGTCTGTTTTATCGAAACAATAGGACAATATCGAAAGGGACAAATTATTTTTAAAGGTCTGTTATTATGAATAAATATTGTTCAAAAAACCAATTCGTTCACTTTCAGGCTCACAACATGATTGTGAAAAGTTCAAGACACCTTTGTTTGCATCAAAAATCGGCAATATATTTAGTACTTTTGCTAATTTGTTCATTGGAAAAACGTCAGCTAGCTCTGACTTTACTGCAACTTCCAGGTCTAATTATATTGGAGACAAGTATACATCCACATCAGATGCTACCATCATATTATCATCACAAAAATCCTCTCAGGTATACGTTTTATCAATGAGTTGATTATGCGTCAAGAGTTCTATTTATACTAAATTCGACTAGTAAAAATTATAGAAAAAAATGTAATTTGAATTTCCTATTTTATATAATGCACGACCGAAAAGAGATATCATAACGGAATATTTATTTGTTTTAGAGTCTGCAATCCGATACAATACAAACTGATATAACCGCTCCCAATGCAAATGATAATAATGAAACGAGGCATCATACTGACGCTCCTCAGCACATTCAAAATCGTAAGCTATAACACAATGTCATTCTCGGCAAAGAGATAATAAGGAAATATTCTCAGATGTCGGAGAGCTTTTCAGCCGGGAGTTGGTGCATCATGTAAGTCCTAGTGAACTATATTTATTCTCAAAAAAGTTTAGGCTTGTGACTTTTCTTTGAGAAGATGAAAAGTTTGCAGTGAGCTTTCACTATGAGACCCGATATTTGTAGTAAAATCATATTATCAAATCTTGACCTGAAACGTTGGGTATATAGAAAATTTCAGAGTTTTTAAGCACTATATGTTGTGTTAACTATTCATTGAAAACGAACTATACATTGGAAGTTCCATATTTCCGCGAGACACATCTAACATTTCTGAGTCTTCTAATACAACCAAAAGTTCAGATCAAAATTGAACTATGTGATCTTACTCCAAATATCGCGTTCTTTAGTATAAGCATTCGATCGTCTTAGAGACAAACCATAAGTACGCCTTACTTCTAGGATTGAAATGTCCACTAATATCTAAAAAATACACTAACTTCTGACTGGAAGCTCTCTGACACTTAAGAATATTCTCTTGTAAGACTCTGAAATAAAAACGTCAAAGAAGATCTTCAACCGATAGGTTTCTCTCATTTTTTTTAGCATAAAATATACAATTAAAGATAGATACCGCCTAAGATCATGATTAAAATAGTGCTCTGCAAGGGATGAGTCTTCACAAAGGCACTCATCTTCAAGCTAATTAACAGGTCACAAATACTTTCATAAAGTGATAGTACGGTTTTCAAACTATTATTTTATATGAAAAAGAATAGCATTTAATTTCTTATATGAATAGCAACAGAAATGAAACAGATACTTCTCAATAGCATCAAAAAAGCAAGTGAATCAAGACTTGCTGTATTTTCCTCTTCTCAAATTCAGTCACTTTCGCTAAGTGTACGTGTGTGTGTTACTGTTAGCGTTTGAATAGAAGATAGTGTTGGTGCTAAATGGTATAGATGTAGATACATACATAAAAGTTACTTTCATCAAAAACGGTACAAGTTTACTTTTTTTTCGATGCTTTCGTATAAATAATATTTTGAAGTGTTGAAATATCACTAATTGCTTGAATAGGTGTAGATACGCGATATTACTTGAGACTTGGGCAAGCTCTTACTCCCGATCGGATCCAGTGCTCGAAATCCGATCCAATAGCAGGACACTAAATGAAAACAGTATGAGTAGTGTCACATCCAAAATTTTGGAGATGCGCCCACATCTCTCGCAGTAAATGCCGCATCTCCCGCGCTAGACGTGGATGCATCTCCAAAATTTCGGATATGTGACACTGCTGAACAGTATTGAATATTATGTTGCTCAAATACTATCATAATACTGCCAAAAATCATTTCTAATATAATGACTGTGACCCTTGGAGAAAATATTTTTCTATTTGTTTTTCTTTGATTCATTTTATGTGTATGTACTACAGTGGAAGAAATTCCAAACGAATTATTGTACTATATATTCACTTTTATCGATATTCAAAACTTATATCAAGCTTTTTGGGGGCTTAATTCACGACTAAACCATATTTTGCAATCCTGTAAAAATCTATCTCTAACATTCGACAATAAAGTTGATCCGTTGTTGATGAAGTTATATACATCTTACGTCACTCGTTTAATTATTCCAACATCTAACTATTGTGATTTTAAACAATTTCCTAATTTACATGAATTGGTATTGTGTATTGAAAACTCAAAACAACTTGCACAGATTCAACCTAGTGCTATTCCCAATCTCACTCATCTATCGTTTATATTAGGATCTAATTTCACTTTGACACAGGAATTAACTTGGGATGTGTTCTCCAATGAATTCCCATCTCTTCGGCACGTTAGTTTGGGTCATATAGATGTGTCTATCTGTGATTCATGGACTACGTCACCTTCTCTTCAGTTTGTATCAATTCTTTCTTGTAAACCAATGTGTATTCCAGTCATTCTTGCTGCATGTCCTAACCTTCAACATCTTCAAGTACACGTGTTGTATAATGATAATAATGATCTTATCATTGCAACTTCACCAATGAAACATCCGCTTCGACGACTGACTCTTTGGAGTGATGATGCTGAGTTAACTTTCAATGTTATTGACAATATTCTTACATATACATCAAACATTGAATATTTCTATTTACAAACAATATATTCTATGTCATTAATTGATCTAGCTCGTGGTCTACAGAAACGACTTCATTACTTATCACGATTTGATTGTTATATTACAGAAATGTTAACAAAAAACGATAGAATTAATAATTTAACTGCTTTACATGAAATTCATCCTTGTTTTAATCGAATTCAATCCATAAAAGAAAATGATAAATTTCGAGTTTTAGCTACGAAATAAATTTTCAATACGTTATGAGAACCTGTTTTGATAAGATGCCAGTTTTTTTATTTTCGCTAATCGTTTCATTGATCTAATATAAAGTTTTATCATGTGTTTGGTATTATTCAAATAAATTTTGGGTGTGTGATTGTGGGGTGCGGATGCTTGATGATGAGTAGAGTGTACCACACCCACATTCAGTCACACCCACACCCTGTGGGTGTATTATCAGCAGTAAGACTCACACCCACAACCTAAAGAGAGCAATTTTCTCTATTGAATGGTCATGTTAAAAATAAAGATCAAACCGAAAATGCCTTTAGAATTTCAATGTCAAAATGTCCATCAAAAATTCACCTGATTGGTCAATTATTAACCAATTCAATTTGATATATTTATAGCCCCGACATTTCTCTTTCGAATGATGAAAACCGCAGGTTTTTATCTAGTTTCTATCAAAATTTATTCAAAAAACCGTAAGATCTCTTTTACTTTGAAACGAATAGTAATTTGAATATATTCGAATATATCGGAGCCTTTCGATAATTTTGTTTATTCTCCAATTTTACTTTTATTGTCGAGATCTGGGTGAGAGTGAACTCATAAAAATGGTATTTAATTCTTTTGTCTGATATTAATTGAAGAAAATGGGTAGGATTGAGGTCTCATGAATGGAGAATTTTATGCTCTGTAGCTCGATATTATCTTCATATGAAACAGTGATCAGAGTGTGTGGGATCGTATTTTACTAATACCCCTCAAGTAGAAATATTTTTGTATATCTTTCTGTTCAGTTTTCTACAAAACCTGTCAGAGGAATCAACAGGATTTTTTGATAGTTATTGCAGAGAGCATCGGCAACATATCTTTTGAAAAAAATTCAAGATTTTAGCATTTGAGCATGCAGGAATAAATACAAAATAAGCTATTTTGTTAACATTTTGGAAGATCCGTATAAACTTAGAATGACATCCGTAAACTGTCCACAAAATATTGAGCCTTCCTAAGCCTAATGGCTTCACCGCCTATGGATTCAGATATATTCGACGTTGTTTTACTTATGCGTGCGTATCGTGATACATCCGATGAATCACATGTAGCTAAACCAAGTAATGAAGATCTCATTAAACTTTGCCATAATATCTGTCGGTCTTGTTCTTACAAACCATATTCCAGCTGACAATCAATTTTAAGTGATCTATATGTTAGTCCAAATGCTCTTGGTTTAGGTATTGTGGGTTTATTATTAAAGCAAGCATATTAAGAACAAGCTCGTCAACGTACAAATATTCATTCAATTATTTGGCAAACATCAATAGATAACTATTCAGCACAAAAAACTTATAGAAGACTTATGAGGATTATGAATTAGTCTTATTTGAAAAGAATTAAGTAGTATGAATTTCTTTTCCAAATGATAAAAATATTTGCTCAAGTGTTGTTTGTGAAATCGTATATGTTTCAATATTTAATTGCTGTTTATTTTCTTCAATTAATTGAAATAATTCCGCAGGTGTAGTTTGTGATATATGAAATAAACCAGTTGAATTTGTTGTTTCTTTTATTTCAACATGATATTGTTTTTGTGATAATAAAAATGATTGAACATTATGAATTGGTGCAATATTTGTATCATCAGATATTGAGCGAACTTTTATTTCAATTGTATAGCCTTGACCAAATTTAGATTTTAAATGTTGAATTGTACCTAAACAAGCTAATTGTCCTTTAACCATGATACCAAGACGATTACAAACACGTTCACTAAAATAAAAATTTTGATTTTATGAAACACGACTTAAAACGATTGTTGAAATGTATAAAAGTAGAGATTTACCACTCCACCCTTCCCTCACAGACCGTGACAGACATTTTTAGCAATGCCTTCCTTTCGTAACAGACATTTAGTATAGCATTCTCCTACTGATAGACCATAATTTACATACTCGGGACACACTGAACAGAGACCGAAAAACGACGTGAATCGAACCGAAATGATCTTTTTCAAAGTTTAGTCGAACTGGACGATATGGATTCGGTTTGGGTTTATAGCAATTCTGAGTTTTGGAAAATCATGTTATATATTTAACGATGTGCTATCATTCCTTTTAAGTGCGTAGTCAGTTGAAGAGCACTCAAATTAACTGATTATTAATCGCCAAAATAGTAAATAACAGCTTGCTTCAATTAGTTTTGTTGGCCCCAATCGAACTGGAATTGTCATTTGAAAAAATTGAGTCGAACCGAACGGAAACGAAAAAGTTGGGTTCGCTTCGAGTTCTGACATTGAATTCTACCGCAGGATCAGTATGAAACACGACTGAATATAAGCTACCCGTCATTTGCGCTTCTCTTACACTCACTGTAATATAGTATCGTTAACATCTTTCATCACCAACATTAACAACAGGTAGTAAGTCACGACTCAAATATACACTGATAATTTTCCTCGTTTACAGTGTAGACAGGTTCAACGTGTTTGACAGTTTAATCCCACAGGGATCGCAGTAACAGCTTTTTATTTTATTGATTGTTTTTCTTTTCTTACCATTCATCCATCGAATGACTAGTTAAAATAATTGTTAATTTAGCTTTAACAGCATTTAAAAATATTTTTTGCATTTGTTGTCGAGCATTTGGATCAACACCCATTGTTGGTTCATCAAGAATAGCAACTAATGGTGGTCCTTAAAAAACAAAAAATTTCATCCTATCATTTTTTGTTTTTATCTATTTTACCAATCAATGCCATTGCAGCATGTAATCGACGTTTTGTACCACCACTTAATTGATGAATATAATTATTTAAAAATGGATCAAGTAAAAATAATGAACTCATCGTTTCAGCAATCGTTTTTATATGTGAAATTTTTACACCACGTATACGTGCTAATAAATAAAGACTATCTTGAACAGTTAAAAACTCCATACTACAATTTTCTTGTGGACAATAACCTAAATGACGTGTTGATCTTATACGACGACGAACATTTTGTCCATCTATATAAGCTGTGCCTTGTGTGGATAGTAAATCACCAATTATAACACGAAATGTTGTAGTTTTTCCAGCGCCCTATTTAAATTAATTAGAAAGATTGTTTTTTAAAAAGTATTTTATATATTTACATTATAACCAAGTAAACCAAATGCTTCACCACGTTTTGCACCAAAGGTTAAATGATTCACAGCTAAAATTTTACGTCTTGGATAATATTTTACAAGATCATTAACTGTTAAATAATCAATATGTTCATCATCATCATCATCAAATATATTTGTTTGTAAATCTAATATTCGAGAACGTTCAACTAAAACATCATCATCAAGTGTATTTTCATCAAAATTTGATTTATATAAAAATGAAAATGAAAATTTTAATAAACCAGTATCAATAATGATAATTAATGATAATAATAATGATATATGTAAAACAAGAATAAAACAATTCCATCCAATTGTATCATCCCCAATTGATTCAAAATGTGGCATTTTAAAATTAGTAATAGCTGATTTACAAGATATACTTTTTTCTGCTAAAATATATGTAACTATAACTTGAGCATTGATACTTGGGGATATTATATTAAATAACCAATATAAAAGCATTTGAACAGATGCATTTGCAGCACTCATTGTTATTACTGAGACAATAATACTTATTACATGAAGAATTGTTAATATAAAACATATTGACATCCCACCCTGAAAATAAAAATGAATTTTAGTCAACAGCCATTCATCGAAAGTTATAGAGCGAAAGAAGTGATATTTGTATCACTTAACTCACTAATAAGGGAACCGTTCGAAGTGACTCAGAGATTTTGATCTGATGTTTGCCCATCAGTAAGATCAGATAAGACTAGAATACATCTAAAATGATAAAGACCCATATGGCTTCCCTTCCAGAGTTATGACCATTTTACAGACTTTCGCGTTATACATGATATTTAATGTAAAGAATTGAATGATGAAGATTCGAGCTGATATTCTTCTCATATATAGGTCTCAATATATTTAGAATATCCTCAAAAATTTCAGGGCAAACGGATGTTTCCTTCCCGCGATAATGAATGCAGCACAAGAAATACCTACATTTCACAGAGCGTTGACAAAACTGAATTTGTTTGTACACTCATTATTACGGAAAGGAAACACCCGTTTGCACTGAAACTTTTAGAATGTTCTAAAGACGTTGAGATCTTTATATGAGGAGAATCTCATATCGAAATCTTCGACATTCAATTTTTTACAGTGAATACCATGTATAGCATGAAAGTCAGTATTACAGACAAAATGTCAGATTAAAAGCTCTAAATCACTTCAAACGGTTTTTTTTGTAAGTTAGAATAATATATTCATCTTCTCTAGAGATGTACGAGATCAAAAATATTTGCCAGCATTCGATCTAGTCGACAATTCTATAACAATACATACATTGATATCATTTTTAAAAAGTTTGGTTAATAAATAAGTAAATGGTAATGTTGGCAATATAATTAATATTGTTAATGGATAAAATTGTACTCGTAAATCCCATGGCCTAAGAAATTCAAATAGAATTGTATTTTCTGTTTGAGATTTCTTGTTTGGTATACCATTAAAAGCAACATGAAATATACAATAAACAGCAAGTAAATAACAAAACCATATAATAGAAATAATTATATCAAAAAGATAAGTAAATATCCAATATGATGCTGGACTAAAATGAAAAATTCAATAGTTTGACTAGAGGTATAAGAGCATAGAATGATTACAATGTAAAATCAAGAGAAATTCTGTCAACTTACTGTAAACCACTAATATGAAGCAATGATACAAAGTTATCTTTTCGTTCGTTGATTAAAAATACAGTTACATAGAAGAATAGAATGTAAAATATTAATCTAAATAAAATAGAATAAAAACTTGTGATTATTAGTTTTTTAAATATTGCATACATATCAAATGATAATGTTAATGGTAAGAATTTAAGAATACATGATATTGTACTTAAGTAATTGAATATATCCTTAATGGATGGTTGCGTTGTCAAATTTCCTATTTTTTTATAGATCAATGTCGTTTGAATTGATGCACCTGTATCATTTAATACGTATTTATAAAATGTATTTGATGCTAATGAAATAACTTCATAACCGGATATTAAATTTGATGATAATGTTTGAATTTTATATTTATTTCTAGTTGGTTTTGGAATATTGAAAGCAAGATAAATATCTGTATATGTGTATGGACGATCCATTCGTTTTTCTAAAATAACGAAAAAAAAAAGAAAACGAAGATTCACTCATTTTGATGATAATAAACTTACGAAAAATCTCTCGATTCATTTGGAATATATCTCCTGATCTTTGTTCAAGTATTGCACCATCAATAGATGCACGAAAATATTTTTCTATCATTGGATCGGTATGATATAAAATAGTTTGTGGATTAAGTGAATTTAAATTCATTTTAAATATTCCACTTTCAGTATAACTACGTGATGTTATATTTGATAAAAGATTGTATAAAATTGGTAATAATAAAACAATTAGTGTTAATCCCCAACGACGATAACGTACAAGTAATGTATTTATTATTAAACCATGACATTGACTTAAATGATACTGAATACCGCTAGAAATATGTTGATCATTAAATACATAATGACATTGTTGCTCTGAGAATAACGATAGAAAATATCAAAGTTACGCTGAAAGAACTGTTCATATTGTTGAAATTTGAATTTCTCTGTAGAGAATTGACAGTAATCTTTCATGGGCAAATATATAAAACGAAATCACCACACTTCTTTCCGTAATATTTTCCTTACTACAGCTTCTAATTAGATCTAAGGGTAACCCGAAAGCAATTAGAAAGGTGCTGATATTATATTAAGATTTCTTCATTCTTATCATCCTCATCCACACTCACAAGAAAGCAAATGTTGTGGGATCATCTATCTGGAGTGCAACATTTATGCTTCCATATAAATCATATTTGATAGTTTAGTACTAGGATGAAAATCAAGTACGTTAGTGATCGACATCAGAGTTTCTATAGTTGTTTGAGTTTCCTCGGATTTATAGTTAATTTATGATAACTCAAAATAGAGATCTTATGTTCTATAGTGACCGTCGAAAACAAGCGTTTTAAAGCAAATTTTAATTTAATCAGATCACAAATAACAATAAATAAAACATTTCGCATGGCCATTCGAGATGTACTTCTAATGTTTTATGTTCTCTTTTAAGATTTCCAAAAAATAAAATTCCCCTTTAACGATATTAACTAAATGATCAAACCCAACAGACTTTTAATATTGCTATATAACGACTATTTTTATATCAATGCTTAAATTAAGAATCGAATCATTTCTACTTGCCTCTTCCTTTCATCTTACATATATAAATAAAAGTTAATTACAAACCTAATATATCAGTATCCATTGATATTGATTCTGATTCATTCTCAATATTTGTATCTCTTGTGAGTTTTAGAAAAACATCATCCATTGTACTATTTTGTACTCCATAATCTTTAATTCGATTTTCTTGTTTCATTGTTTCAAGATGATGTAATGCTTGTACAAATTGTTTATTTGGTTGTTGATTTGTACGAAAAACAACATCACCACCATGTATATCTATTTCAATTTTTAATTCTGGTAAATAATGACATAACACATTTTTAATATCATTTGTATAAAAATTATTCTGTTTATTAATAATTAATTTATAACCTAAAATTAATAATTTATTCTTAATCAAAACTAGAAATTTTGTTTTACCTGATCCATATTTTTCTTTTAATTTAGCTGATGTTTCATCGGCTTTAATATTTCCATTAGCAATAATTATAATTCGATCGGATAAAGCATCACTTTCTTCCATAAAATGTGTTGTTAATAAAAGTGTTTTACCTTGTTTCATTGAACGTAACCAATCCCATAATAAACGACGATTTGATGGATCAAGTTCACTTGATGGCTAAATATATTTAGATTTATTTTAATAAAAACAAAACATTAAATAGATTACTTCATCAAGAAGAATTATTTTTGTATCTCCAATAAATGCACAAGCTAATGATAAACGTCTTTTCATTCCACCAGATAATGTATTACAATAAAGATCTTTAAAATTTTCAAGATCCATTAAATGAAGCATTTCATTTGCTATTTTTTCTTTATGTTTTTCATATCCTCGTGCTATTGCATAAAATTCTATTTGTTCTTTTATAGTTAATAAATCAAAAAGTATATCATGTTGGGGACAATAACCCATTGATTTTCTTAACATTTCCATATTTATTCGTGTATCAAAATTTTTTCCATCATTATTTTGTATTTTTATTGTTCCTGATGTTTGTTTATATATACCAATTAAACAATTAAATATTGTTGTTTTTCCCGAACCATTTGGTCCAACTAATGATGTTATTTGATTTTCATATAAATCAAATGAAACATTATCAACAGCTATTTTATCCGGACCAAATTGTTTTACAAGATTATTAACATGAAGAATAGCTGTATCAGTTGAATTTTTTCTTGAAAGTAATGAATCACGATCAGGTAATGATTGTGTATGATGATCAAGTTTTTCTGAACGCCAATAATCTCGTTTAAAGAGAAAATTCCAATCAAGTGAAATACCATATTCACCTAAAAAATTTTAGATAAGTCCGATATCAATTCAACGAATGAGATTGTCGCCTTCCCATTCTCTGCAAATGAAATGTTTATGAACGAGAACGCTAATATTCCTAGTAACGAATACATCATCAGTATCCTTGCAACCTCAATTCATATACGCAAGTACAGCAATATCCGTATTTTAAAAAAATCATGTCTTACTTTCTCCTGACAAAATTTAGAAATTTTGCCTTCCTCTTGAATTTCCGTTTCAGGAATGGGAAATGGGAGATACGTTCTCCGTTCCAAGAACGTAAAACATATAATAATCTCACATAAAGAGATCATCAAAACTATATAAACATCTTGGTATATGTAAAAAATCGTAGAATACGTCATATGCAATGCATTATTCTCCTACCTTGAGAGTAGAACACTGACATTCCTACCGACAGGTTCTAAAATAGCGATGAAGACTCCTCCTGTAATGGAATTACCCTTTCTCATCTCATCTTATTTCATCCCATTATCCCTTGGGAGAAACTTCTATTACATAAAACTGTTTTTTAAAGATTATTGTAAGTGTGTGCTCATAAGTTGTACTGTTTTAAAATGTATATTATAAATGCGATATCCCATGGGATGAAAATTATTTTCATAGTTGCCCAATGCTATATAAGACAGGCGACGATCTTTGATCCCATGGGATTTATGCAAAAATCTGTTTAGATATTTACTTGGAAATACTTTTTCGAAATACCAAGATAATAACCAGTAAAAAATACAACTACAAATCATAATAATCAATGTTGAAAAATAAATTGGTACATAACGATAAATCGATTGAAATAATGATATATCTTTTTCTGCTAAATCATGTAAAACTGCTTGCTACAAAAAGAAAAGTTTTTCTCAATATTTCAATACAAAAAAAATAAAAAAAACAATTCCTTACCTGAAAAAGTGAATATCCAGCAATATGAGGACAGAAAAATATCAATAGATATTGTATCGATGTCGGCCAAAAAATTGTATATGAATAAATTTTTGATGATACAAGATAAATGACAGAAATAGTTAATTCTGCACGATCATTTTTATCAAATAATTGTGCAATCATTATACAGAATGAAATTAATTGTAAACTGAAAATTAAATAACCAAGAAAGAGAATATGAAAATTAACTGTAAGAAAATATCCATTTGGTTTTTGTTTCAATACAATACATAAGAATAGGATTAAAAGACAAAGAATAATTAATGTCCTATGAAATAAAAAAAAAAAAGAATGTAGGTTTTTAGAAAAAGATTATTTTTCTTTTACCGAATTGCGTGAGCAAAATTATTTAAAATTGGTTCAATTCCAAGTATTTTAAGAATTTCTTTAACTTTAGCATTCTTCTCTTGAATTAAACTTGTTAGAAGAATAAAATATCTAATTAATAAACGAATGAATTAATCTGCTGATTCTAAATTCTTTTACTTACGGAATAAGAAAGATAAAGTCAATGAGAAATATTATTAAACTTGATAATCCATTTTCTAGAAACAAAAAAAAAATCTAACGAAGTTTATATTAATTTCATCCTACCAAAAATTAAATTTCTACGAAATGGTGTACAAATCATAGGAGTTCTTTCAAGTTCATATTCAATATTTTTATTCGTTTGATATTCAATAAGTAAGGAATCAATAAATATTTTTACATCTGTAAATGCAGGTAATTTCGAATCTTGATATCTATTATTATCCATTATATCCGATCGATCATCAATGAGGCCTAAATAATTGAATTTCTATATGATTAAATTAAAAGAATTAGTATTTACTTGGATGTAAAAATGATATAAACGACATATCAATCGGATCATTTTTTGGAATAGTATACGGCTGTCGAACTATTATATTGTCTAAAAATGAAGAATAACAAGCGATTGTTGTGATAAATTTATTTTTTTGATATTTCAATACTCACAATTAATATTTCGTTTATTTTTAAGATTAATTATTGAACCAAAATCAATAATAATTGTATCTTCTTCTTGATTTTGTAATAAATAACTGTCATTTCTATCATTTATATTTTGACTCCTTTATAAAAACTTTTGTTTTCGATATGATTGATATATTAAATAAACTTACCAAACTTTCATGTTATTACAATTCATTTGTTTGAGACGTTTTTTAGCACATTTAACAAGTTCTTGAGTTTCATTTGCCATAGGATGAAAAATAAGATTTATTTTATTGAAAATTGTTTCGTACTCAAATGGAATCCATCCATGTTCTGGATAACTTGATGGAAATTTAAAACATTTCTTTAATAAATCATTTGATAAAATTGTTGTAGAATTTATATTTTGTGAACATGTACGATGATTCAAACCTCTTATTACTGACTCAGGATTTGCATTCATTCCTTTAAAAATTGCATTTGTTCCATAACAGATTAAAGCTAATAATGCTATTAAGATAATAGGAAATAATAGTTCACAAAGTATTGTTGGACAACATTTACAACATCGTTTCCGATATGAATAACGAAGTGAACGTTGAAGTAATAAATTTATTTTACGAATTGAACCAGTTGGTGAATATTGACCTTTTGTTAAATGTTGACGATATTTATTAGATTCAGATATGCCATATTCAGTTGAACTATCCATTGAATTATTATTTAAATTGTATACACGTAATTTACATGTAAATTTTAGAGTATCAGCTTTGATAATAAGTGTTTGAAATGATCTATGATTATAATAAAACGTGTTTTTATTTATAGAATAATGTGTGCATAGGGTTATTTAGGATGGTATTTTTCCAAGTGAATCAGATTTACATATTTTACTTACTGACAGCAGACTTTTGTCAGGCTGTAATTAATAATCATTCTTATCTATTATTATATCTGGGAAAAAATTCAAAACTTAGACGCATAAAGAGAAACACAATAACACCTCTGTGTTAACTTACGAGTGTTTTTCTCGGTCAAAGGCGACGAAAGGATTAATTCAAATGTTGATACCTTGTAACAACTGATTAATGTAAATTCTTCAAAAATAGATGTCCATCCAGAAGAGAAGCTCAGTCTCCGAGTTATAATTTTCCAGATGTGATAGAAAAAGGAGTCAGGTCGAAATTTAAACATATACAGAAATTAACAAATTCACTCATTCTGTTAATAATGTCTATTTTTTTAAATAAATATATATGTGTCAAAATCTATTTCTTTCGTTCTTCATTTCTTTGACTTACGACAAACTTCGTTCATCAGTGTAGATGCGTCAGACATGATGTACTGGGAAAAAATTTTTTGAGTGTGCCCTTCCGCATTTTTAGTTTTTTCTGTAGTTCTCCTCTGTTATGTGTGACTTTCCTTCCTTGATGTTCTTCATTATGGGTTTATTCTTGCCTCTACTAACATTTGTATCATTCCTTTCCTTGTGTGCACTGTCATTTTTATTTTCCACTATTACTTTATTGACGATCACGAGTATTACGATAAACAAAGCATAAACAAAAAAAAAACATTGTTTTTCCTGTTCTGTATTCCACTTAACTCGTGCTAAAAGATATTGACATACACATTTTAATACTTCTACTCCAACGTTAGTACGTTCACTTAGTAACAGATATTCAAAAGTAATTCAAATTGGTAATTAAAACTCATTTGAAACAGAAGAAAATCAGTTATTATTATTACATTCTTTAACTCAAGTAAATGACAGTCAATCTGACAAGAGTTGTCTAATGCGAATTTGGATATAAATCAAGAGTTTAGGGAGCAGCATCGAGTCAAAAATAAATGAAAAAAAAAACTAAACTATAGGTTTTTGGATCGTCCGGAAAAATAAAAAAGATGGAATATATATATAGGGACTAAGGCTCCTCATGAGATGGAATGTGACGAAAAACAGTCGTTCCATTATAGTGGAAGAAATTTTTTATTGTTCACTTTCCTGCTACAGTGGAATAAATGCAGAGGACATCTGTATCAAAACATTGTATTGCTGTTTAAAAAAAAACAGTTTTATGTAATAGAAAGCTCCGCCGGGATAAGACAATCCCATCCCATGAGAAGTTTTGATAGCGATAGGCATGTAGGTTTAGACAAAAGGAACAGAGAAAATTTTTCTTAGATGTACTGTGCACGTCAACTGACATTCACGTCTCTTGTCCTTTGTTTTTTTCTATTTTTATCACTAGGCGCCTAATTCTATGGATAGTTAATCATAAAGTTTTATATGAAAGAAAATTTTCTGAATACCTTGTGTTTTTATGGTTCACTACTCATGCAGCTATCCTAAAAATCATATTTAAGAAAATCTTTATCTTATCATTTTTTCTTAAACGTATAGTGTAGCTATATCTCTATATATACAGGGTGGTAAATAATATTATTCCAGGGGGGTAACACTATGATCTCGAATCGGAGATATCATGAATTTTATACCAAATGAAAGCTCGTGAAAAATGGGGTTTAGTGATAGTAAATAGTAAGACTTTGAAGAACTTTCTTGTATTAATTTATCAAACGTTACGATTTTTATCGACATAAAATATTATAAAATCAGTTCATCGAAAAAGTTCGGGGCTAAACTATATGTTGTACAACTGTTTATTTTCTTATTATTTATTGAGTACAATCAATAATCAGTATGACGACCATTAGCACTCTTTACTGCACGAAGTCGAGATGGATACGAACATAAAAGAGCTTCAAACAATTCGGTATTTTCTTCCATGTCCGTCAAAACATCCGCAATGTGCTTTTTAAGTGTGTCTTCACTATATCGATTATGTCCAGTTTCCGATAACATTTTTTGTTCAACTTCATCTTTCATTATTGATCCAATATGTTCCGCCGCATTGAGATCGGGCGAATTACCAGGCCAAATATCATTGCCCCAAAACTCGATTTTGTTATCTCTAATCAGATGTTGAGTCATGTTTGCTCGCATACACGGTGCTTTATCGTGAACAAATATCACATTATCCAGATCAATTACGTTTTCCTCGTCGGTGAGGAATGGAAATACGTGTTGCATTAAAATAATGTCACGAAAATATTGACCGGTCCAAGATTCACCTTTGTCTTTAATCACCCAATGCATTTTTTTCGCGGTGAAAATGATAAAAATACCGATACACGCTTGGTTTTTAACCATTTCGCGATACCTTTCATCGTCTTCAATATCTTCAACACTTTTTGCCCAAATCCTATCATTTTGATAATTTGGTTTGCGAACTGTCCAAACATAAAATTCATCTGATGGTGCCAGATGAAGAAAATCTTCTTCAGTCCAATCTTTCAACCAATCACAGAGCCATAATCGATCTGATATATGAGTTTCAGATTTTAACGGTCTTGAAATAACATGAAAAGGCTTTAATCCTTCCCTACGACGGTAGTTATTAACTGTTTGTCGAGTAACATATTCTTTTTGTTTCTTTGCAATCTCTTTCGCCACGACAGAACCGCTTTTCCGTTGGTGACCACTTGCTTCACGAATAATGTCCTGAGCAGCTCTCGATAACTTGAGTTTAGGACCAGCATTCGAATAATCAGCAAAACATTGGTCACACGATTTTTCCCACCATTCTGTAACAAATCGAGTCGTACGGTGAATTTTGTCGGCAATCCATTGTCTATTTATAAATGTTGCACCAGCATCACGAGCTTCTCGGAAAGTAATGCATTTAATTCTATCAATCATTCTTTGTTGTTCGGTATCATAAGCGCCAGCCATTTGAAATAACAAACGAAAAAACACTGAGATTTCACTCGACTATAACTTTCAGACAGTCCGAGAACGAAAAAATTTTTCAAATAACTAGTATCACGTGGAGAGAATAACAGAACGCCAAAGAACCATCTTATTGTGTGAGTCATAGTCATATATCATCATCGTTATCATTTCTCTTTCGTTTTCATAAAAAATGTTCGTTTTCAATGTCTCAAAATGTATGAAAAATGATTTTTAACGTGTTTTTGAAAGAAAATTTCGTTGTTTTTAAAAATTTGGTACACGAAAGTTCTTCAAAGTCTTACTATTTACTATCACTAAACCCCATTTTTCACGGGCTTTCATTTGGTATAAAATTCATGATATCTCCGATTCGAGATCATACTGTTACCCCCCTGGAATAATATTATTTACCACCCTGTACATGTATATACATTACTTATTACCAAAAACAAACAATTTTATCCGTTCTTCTTTTTCTCAACTTACAAGATTATCCATATATATATATTATTTATAAATTATGTCGAAGAAACAATTTATCTTTTTCTATTAATTAGACTTACAGGACTATCCCTTATATATATAATCTATATCAAAGAAGGATGTGGTTGTATGCTTTGCTAACACCCTTATAATAGTTTCATATTTTGTATCAAAGAGGTTTACAGATTAGTTTCATTTAAAAATCTATGTGTCAAATGAATCAACCAAATGAAGAACAAAGTAATAACTCTTTTCTCATGTGAAAATTGGATAGAACTCAGATTCGAACTACTTGATGCTTTTCTAATCCGAAGTTGTTCCAGAAACAAACATCGATGTTATTTTCATTTCATAAATTCTTTAAATGTTTTTCTTTCTATGTACACGACACAAAAGTGATAGATTTTTGGAATATAAAAGCATACAAATCCAAGAAAAATTCATTTTATTATCAATGAACTTTTGTTCTTCCCAGATTTATTCATATTACGAGAATAATTTTCAAAATTTTAGCATTAAACTTCTTCTTGTGCATAAAAAAACAATATTACTTAATAAATTAAATCTTCTGAAATCTATTTTATAATTTACTATGATGTTTGTTTAATACAATTCAATCAGTCTCATCATAATCTACAAGAACTAGTATTATCTATTTTAAAAATTCTAGCTACTTCTTGTTTTTTGTTTGTTAAGATAGATTTAAATATACTTTAGAAATGAATGAAAAATGTTTATTAAAGTAAAATGAAATTAATGCATTTGAGTTCTTCAAGTTCATTTTCCTCGCCTATCAAAATAACAGGTAAGATCATGAGAAAATTTCGTTTTCAAACAGTTGAAAGTCATTGTCACTGAGAGATATCTATTGTTTTGCTATCAATGTGCCTATTTATAGCAGATCTATTATAATTAATCTTCTCCATAAATGTACTTTTTCGAGTGTCATTCATTCCGACTATGTTGTCTTTTGACAAATTCTAAACATGTACTGTGTGCTACATCAATGTTGAAGTTAAAACTAGTCGAATAATAAGTTAATTTGTAATTTTTTCATTGTTTCATTAGATTTTATCTGGTTGAAATGATTATTATTTCGATTAAGTTGACATGTTTAATAAAACAAATAGAAAATATTTGTGTCGCTTTATTCTTCTATTCATGAAAATTGATATTTATAAACGATGTTCTAACATTTATTGGCACTTAAAGGTAAGTTAGAAATAAAGAGAAATATTTCGAGCATTATGAAGAAAAATATAAAATGAACGATGGTAAGTTGATACTTGGTATAAGGGTATATTGTTTAAAGTATGGATATGATAAATACTTTTAATGGGTTAAACTCATGCAAAGAAAAAACTACGATAATTATGACAATTAGTCACTTGAGAATCGACTTTTTTCTATAGAAAAATAAACTAGATTCTCGCCTACAAAATTATTTAGAAATGGAAGTTATTGAACATAATTTTTTCATTCAGATTTTATGCAAAACAAAAACAAGAGAACCCATATTGTCACTTTTATACAGATACCGCCGGTTTTCGGCGGTTTCGATATTACCGTCGGTTAACCGTCGGTTTTTGACGGGTTTTTGACATCCTTAAAAAAACTAAACCATAGAATGTGACAGATGACATTGTAAAATTTTACCATTCGTAAAAATACTCGACAATGATTAAGTGATCAACCGTTATTTTTTCGTTCTGTAACTTCTTGTTTCACATAGACTAAAAGATTACTTCAATCATTCCATATAATGTATACTACTCTAGAATGTTGGTGTATTCCACAATGAACGTATATTGTATCCTGAATTATTACTTTCATATAATGGAAAAAGATAAAAACTTCGACCGCCTTTTTTCTTTTCATAGTGTGTGCATGTGATAAGACGTAATGAAAACTAGTACGGCTTAACAGAGATACATACGTTTCACCGAGAAACACGTTGGATGCGAAATATATATAAAATTAATTCTTTTATAAGGGTGTGAGAATGAGGTGGGATGTGGATCTCAGTCTTAGCTCAACGCACATTCACCTACATCCACATCCGACACTCCACCCACCCACACTCACACCCAAACTGTATATGAAGTCTACCGAAGCTTACGCATTGCTATTTTGACGACATCTTTGCATATCAAAACAGTTTTAGCATCTTCATAGAGCCAAGCGTAACATCATCAAGTATTACACATTTGTCTATATTGGTTCTTGATACTGTGTCTTTCAACTTGGATCGCCTGTGTGAAAAAACACAGAATCTTCAACACTTCTCATCATTCTTTTCCTCGGGTTGTTCTCACCAATTCTTAACGTTACCTGTTCTAACAATAACTACTTTCGAGTTATCGCTAAGTATTTGTGCATGTGATTTACTTAATATGGTCCGATAGATGCCCAATCTGTGTCTATTGCAAGTGGTTTGCATTGCTTACATCCGTGGACATGAATGGGAAAACCTCATTTGGTCAAACTAAAACGATTCCTTTTTAAAATGTCACGTTACTTTAGTAGGAATGACATCATCGAAGAACGGGCTGATGAATTACTCAATACATTTCGAAGTCCATTTTGGCTTGATGAGCATCGTTAGTTTGTTGAATATTATTGGGATTCAATTTGAATCCCAATGATGTGTGTATAAGGATAGATCTTCTATTCTTCAACATTCACATCCACACCCCACGTCCAATCAGAGAGTTCCAAGCTGGATGTTATCTATGTTATGCAACTTTTTATTCTCTACAAAATAGTAAAAGAAGATTCAGAAAAAAATGGTATGATCGGGTCCATATGTGGCTTACACATCTTCTCCTATTTGATGCTTTTTTCATGGTCTTTTCGAAGGAAAAAGAATATTTTTAGCGATTTTCCTTGGCATGACACCATTGAAAGGCAAAATGGATACGATATTCGGAATCACCGTCCAAAATTGCATTGAATCACATAAATTTTAGGGAAGTTTTTTCTTTTCGAACATTGACCCGTAGGAGATTAGGGGAACTATTTTTTCAAAATTCAGCTATCGGGAAGTACAGGTAAATTTTTACAGAAAAAAATTTCTCTAAAATTTATGTGATTCAACGTAGTTTTTGACGCTGAGTCCGAATATCGTATCTGTTTTGCCTTACCATGGTATCATGGAAGTGAAAATCGCTAAAAATATTCTTTTTCCTTTGAAAAGTCCACGAAAAAGTATCAAATCAAGAAGATATAAGTTCCATATGGACCCGATTATACCATTTTCTTCGTAATCTGTTTGTTACTATTTTGTAGAGAATAAAAAGTTGCATAACTTATATAAAATTCAGCTTGGAACTCTCTGACTCTGAAATATAGTAGGAGATATACTGTTATAAAGTGAATGTTTTAGACTGAGAAAAAGGCATTTTTGACTCATGCTGCTTTTATAAAACTTGAGCTGCTACACATTATATTATATCCAAATAACTTATTTTGTTCAGCTTTTAATTCTCTATCTTCTGGTATATAACATAAAAATTTTCAATGATCTGTTGAAACACAATCAGACACAACTTTTATACAGCATTTTTTAGTGGTTTTTTTTCATCAAAATCATTACAGTGCTGAAAGTCGGTCTTGGCTAACTTTTCCAAGGAAGTGTCTCAGAAGCTAAAATTTTGAAGCTGGTGGTTTCGAACATTGAAGCGTTGAATGAGCCAAAAAAATCAAAAATTTTTTTTATCCAGTGCCGCGTATATAGACATGATGCTGGGTGCTCTCGCGAATCGTCTCTTATCAACAACTTTGTTTTTCACTGCTAGTACTATTGTGAATGTGCTCTTGTAGAGAATATTATACAAAGAAAGAAACCTCTGATTTACTTGAAATAATATAAAATGTAGTTTATGAGAATTCGAGTCTTTTGACAATATTTCAGTTAAGAAATAATTCAATCTAAAAAGCTTTAACAATACAACATAATAGATAACTTCCAGCGCTATAAGAAACAGATGAATTTTCGTGTTATTTAGAGCTGATCATTTCTTGTGAACGAAAAGAAACATCATCTATAATCATTGCATAATACTTTACCAGAGATGAGGAACATTTTTTTTTACGTTACTCAGTATACTTGTTAACGTTGAATTATAAATAATTATCGTCAAAGAGCTCTTCTTCGTTCTCTTTGACTGAATGAGTCATTATTAAATGAAAGAACGATAAAGGAGATTGTCTAACTGAGTTACACTCTTTGACCTATCTCGCACAACTATGAAAAATGTCTTTTTTTTTTCATTCTCTTCATCATAAGAAAAACAGAAACGTGGGTAATAATAAAGAATCCGTCAACACACAATGCAGTGCATGCAGCATATTGATGACGAACTTTTTTTGTACTCTTAAACATTTCCTTTTATTAATAAAAGTAACTGAATTCGACCATATGCAACAACTCTCTTGGAAAATAATTTCTATTCAATGCCAGTATATATTTTGAAAAAGAAATCTAATGTGATTTTTTTTTCGTTTTTTAATTGTCTGTTGATAGATGACAAATACAAATTGTAACAACGCTAAAAATGATATAAAAGATAAATATGGTGATTTGAAGATTAATGCACCGAATCCAGTTAATGTCAATCCTCCATTTATGGGTGATTATCCACCACCCAAACCAACAACTTCGAAAGTTCCTGAACTGCCTCCATCTATTGAAGCAGTTACTGAATCACCTGCAATTAATCGTCCACCTAAACCTCCTGGATCCTCACTAGGTCCTTACTTTCAATTTATTTCAACTGATTTAAACAAAATGTTATGGATGAGTAGTGTATTGATGCTTCGACATGTTTCATTTAATCAACCCAAGATTGAATTTATATGTGATGCAAAAGTCGATTATAATTGGGAAATCTTATACGATAACATCTTTGATTTGTGTGCTTATCGTGTTAATATTTTCATTGAATTACGACCCGGTGAAGGAGATGATAAAATTATTTGGAAAATCGATTGGGGCGATGAAAAAACTGATGGTTCATTTCTCATCGCTCGTCTTGATCAGAAATGGCGTGGAGGTTTCTTCTCATGTAATGGATTTGATGCATATGTTCCAGAACAAGTAGCATCAAATTTTACTTATTCTAATGTTTGGAATCATCTTCTTTCAATTCATGAAGAAACTTCATTACATCTGTTATTATGGGGAGGTGATCAAAATTATATTGATTTTATTTTTGATGATATTCCATTCCTTCGTGCTTGGATTAATATGGAATGGAATGAAAGATGGACTACTGATTTTCGAGATGATTTAAAAAAACAAGTTGAACAATATCATTTTAATACTTATGCAGAAAATTGGGATTGTCGTCCTGAAGTAAAAAAAGCTCTAACATCAATTCCGAGTTTAATGATGTGGGATGATCATGATATTTTCGATGGAGCAGGATGTTATCCTCCTTTACTTCACGATAGTCCAGTTATGATGGGATTATTTTTGTCAGCACAAAAAATGCGACTTCTTTTTCAACATCATACTACATTGGAAAAAGCTCGAGAACATCAAATGTTTGGATATCAAGGATATAATTTTTTTGCTCGTTGTGGTCGATATGTAGCGATAATTGGTGTTGATGGACGGACTGAACGTGATACGAAAACTATTCAACACGAAAAAACTTGGGATATGATCTTTGATAAACTTGAAAATAACTTGGACGGTGTTGAACATTTAATTGCTTTATTTCCTGTTCCGTTTTCATTCATTCGTGTTCACATCGCTGAATCGATTTTTGAACGTCTAACAAATCTTCCGAATAAATGGCGAAAACTTCCACTTGTTAAACAAACTAATTCAATTTTTGGTTTACCTGAACTTTATGATGATCTTCTCGATGAATGGACTCATAAAGATCATATTGAAGAACGAAATCGTGCTCTTCTTCGTTTTCAAAAAATTTCTCAACAGAAAAAAGTTCGAATCACTTATTTTAGTGGTGATATTCATTGTTGTGGTGTTGGTCGATTTCAAACTAGAGGATCTTATCGACCATTACCAATTAATGATACTAGATTAATGTATCAAATTATCTCATCTGCAATTGTTAATATGCCTCCATCAAAAATGGTCATTCGTGTTGCTCATCATTTTAAAACTAAATGGAATCCAATCGAAAATACTGAAGAAGAATTCATTGATTTTTTTAAACGAAGACCAGAAAATGGAAAGAAAGCATTTTATAAAAAATTTTGTCCGAATCGAAATTGGTGTTATTTCGAACACTGCTCAAATATAATCTCATCAATTGTTACTATTGTTCAAACATCATGTCTTCATTGTTTTCCATCCACAGACAACCTTGTTGTACCAGCCACTTTAGGTCCAACCTCTAATCAACAAGGTAAAGGTAGTCAACAATCACCGATTCATTCTCATTCTCATCAAAAACTATGTCATGAACATATTGAAACAGATCAACGACAAATTGGAAGTAATGATTTGAGAATTCGATTTTGGTTAGAAAGTGCGCATAAACACAGAGATGGAAGACAATTTGTTAGTTATGATTTATTCATTCCTAATCTCAAATAAATATTTTTTCTTATTAATTTCAATATTTTAGTAAATTAAGCTTTTGATTAATTTGTTTTTCATGATGTTTGTGTTCTTATGTATACTGAAAATACCAACCTTTCGATATTTAATGTTTTGTGAAAAAACATTTTGTAATCATGAGAACATTTTTTTAGAAGAGAAGAGTTATTTTTGATTTATTACATCATTATGATCAGTGTCTATAACATTCATGGAATTAACTGCATTTAAATCAATGAGATTCGATGAAGGTCATTAAGTTTTTAAAGTGAATTGATCTATTTCGATATTAGTGATGTATTCGCTATCCGATACATATCTCTCTTCATAAGAATAGAACAATTTGTCAAATAATACTTCGCTGTTAATATCAATAATGTTATATCGTTTAGTTAATTTCGATTTTATAGTATATATACGATGACTTTCCTTGTCAATCAATTCTAAAAGAATTGAAGGTTTTCGATCGTCAGTAATCACTAAGAAAAGGTTTTAGAAAAGTTGTCGTTTACCATGAATAAATACAAAATCTGCAATTCTAAGTTTAAGATTACCTAATTTGATAGATAATGATATGCGAACATTCTTATGATATATTGGTATAATTTGTTGTATCTTCACAATCAGCAGATTGATAATTTTGTTCTATAAAATGTTGGAAAATCACATATTCGAAATAAAATTGAACATCTATCAAACGATGTTCAACTAGTTTAATAATAGTTCATGATTATCTTAGAAATATTCAAATTCCTTTTTAAATAAAAAAAAATATTTTTCTTTCCAATATAAAAGTATCATCATTGGTAGAAACTATTTTAACAGAACAATTGAATTATTTCCAATACTGTAGTTAGATAATAATCCATAGGAAAATAAATGTTTATCTTCATATGCCAAATTTTGTTGATAAAATGGTATTTTTATTGATTTTTCTATTATTGTCTTGAAAAATTTCAATTCTATCATATATATTCATGTCAAAGAACGGGAACGCAAAAGAGGACGAATCGATCCACCTTGGGATTCTGACAAGAAGCATATATGTATATATATGTATGGATGCAGAATGAAACGGCAAAACATTTGAAATCAAATTCAATCCATTCTGAAAGTGATCCGATGAACTTTAATGCAGATTACTAGACTATATTTTTACAGGATCCATACGACTGTATTTTGACAATAACTTTGAAAAAAATTGTTCGCCTGGCTATAAATAATCTCATTTGAAAGAGCAGAACATTCTGTACAAATCCATCTATGAATCATCCAGAAATAGTAAACATAAGCTGAACTGATAGGGAACAAATAATGTGTCTATTGATATTTTGAAGTGCGTGTCATATAGGGACGCACCAATTTCAAGCTTTTCAAGCTCAACCTTAAGCTTAGGGTTTAGACTTGACAAGCTTGTGTGTCAAACAGTTTGAGCTTGAGAAAACTTGGGCTTGACTTGAAAGCTTGAATACTTTAATTGCTACAATATAGACTATCAGAATCAGATTCCATAAATTATTTATTTTGCCTCTTTCCAATAAATCAGCATGAAATATAGACAAAAAAACATATGAAAAACAACTTTGTTGAGAAAATTGTTCATTTTTCTTGGAATTTGTCTTTTAGAAATATAGTCAAAGCTAGATTTCCTGAGTTAAGTCTTGCCCTCTTCTTTCGGCCGACGTACGCCGACAAACTAAAGAGTGTGGGTGTGAATGTGGGGCGTGGGTGTTGGCTTCTTCACCAACAGCCATACCCACACTCCACCCACATCTCGTCCACGCCCACAACCACATCCACACACTCAAGGAAAAGGGAACAAAAGGAAGAAAAGAGAAACATGGTCAGAACTGGAAAGGAAGAAAAAGGAAAATATAGTCAGAAGAGGAAAAGAAGAAAAGAAAAATAGATTTGGAGAAGGAAAGAAAAGAAGTATAAATATAAGCAGCAGGGCTCGAAACGGGCCAATTTTTGATGGCCCAGCCCGGCCCATACCGGGCCAAGAATAGTTCATGCCCGCCCGGCCCAACCTCTTCTATATTAGAGCCCAGCCCGGCCCGCCCGGCCAATTAACCGTGCCCGCCCGGCCCGGCCCGAATAACAATGGCACTATTATCATTATAGTTCTTTTATAAAGAAGGTTTTCACGTGACGGAACCCAATATCACTGGATTTAGAGATGGTTATTTCTCGTTGATTTATTTTAATTTTAAACTTGTTGAATTTTAAATGAAGTATAGATTTGAACGTTGAAGAGTTAAATAAATTTTAAATTTGATTTATTTATATGAATTTCAATAAGTGAAATTTAAAATAAATTTAACATTTTGGATGTCAGAACTTCAACTAATTTTAAATGTAAATTTACAAATTTACATTTAAAATAAATTTAAACTCTCGTACCTGAAAACTTAAATTTATTTTAGATTTAGATTTTTAAAAATTAATTTTTGGACTTATTAAGTTTTTATAAATGCAAAGTTGATCATCCCTACACTGTTGTAATTTTTCAAATCATTATAAGAACGTTACTTATGATCATGATGATCACGACTTGAATAAGGTTAGACAATTCTAAGTCTTCAAAAAAGGCTGGTAGATAAGTCGAGTTACTTACTGAATCAATAGAGTAAGATGAATCCATCGACACTTCAACTTCTGGAATACTGCTATTTATTAGCACGAACCTCACAGAAGTGAAACACCAACTGGTCAAATTCAATGAGTCACATGGGTTGATATTTCTACTTTCTCTACTAATTTTAGTATACAGCTAAAACTGTTCCACTTAAATACTGTTTATGTGGCTTAATACAGTTAATAGTTCACTCCATTTTCTCTGTGAATGAGGTGTTATCATACTGAATAAATACTTTGTTTTCATTTATTGCCTAAATGAAACTTCCAAAGAGTTTGCATGGTGAAGCTTCTTGATCGTTAACAATCCTGAGATGTACAACCCATGTAAAAAAATGTCACTGAAAAATTTATATAAACCGATTATTTTTTTTGTTAAAAATCGATTAAAACGATGCCAATTAATTCTTACTGAAAATGAATTTTTCAACATGAAAAATAGATTTCATTTGATTTTACTATTTTAAATCGATTTTTAGTCGAATAATAAAGTCCTATTGATTGAAATTGGTTTTAAGAAACTGATCAAGAATGATTAAAATCAAATGATATCTATTCTTGAACCTGACAAATCAGATTCTGACTGGATCCAAATGGTGTCATTTTAATTGACACTTGTTCATAAAAAAATTAATTCTAATCTAATTTATCGATATTTTTTCTTACACAAGTCAGTATTAATTGATGTCTATCTTAACGCCTGCTACACGTGTCAAAGTCTAGGCTAGTGTGATAATCACGATCTGCTAAGCTAGGCAGTTCGAAAAAAACAGAGGTTCGAGTTCCTAACTTAAAACCCGAGAAAAACCTGTTTTACGACCACCACCATTTAAATCAAGTGAAAATTAACTAGTTACTCTAATTTTGATCAAATGATGACAATTCCACCTTAATCGATCTTTAGCTAGGAAGAAGTCGACTAGAATCATTTTTTTTTGTCTTGTGTGAGAAATTTCTCTTGCAAAACAGAAATAAAGTTCGGGCCGGGCGGCCCGGAAGAATTTGAAGCCCGCCCGGCCCACCGGTCTTCGTTGAGGAGGCCCGCCCGGCCCAGAATAAAGACCTTCTCGGGCCGGGCTGGGCCGGGTCTGGGCCGGGCCGAGCCGGGTCGGGTCACCGGGCCGGGTGGCCCGTTTCGAGCCCTGATAAGCAGCACATTCAATCGTTCATTCGACGCTGAGGACTTTTTGTAAAGTTCACATCGCTTTCAAGAGCGTTCTGAGTGTATACGAAATAAAATACATAAATTATATGTGAATTCAATCTGTAATACCACACTTGTTAAGAGTTGATTGAGCTTACAAAGCACGAGCAAAAAATGTTTATCTGTAGTTACAGATATGGTTAGAATTACATATTTAAAAAATATCAGTTTTACATAAAACTGAGTTTATTTTCGCTTTTTCATCAGAGAATATTTGTAATCTTTTGGTATATTGCATCGACATAGTTCAGAAAATAAGATGATTGATAGATAAGTTATCTCATATAATGTACAATTTATTCATTTGGTTATTAAGTTCGTCATTGAACAAGTCTATTAGATATAGAAATCGTAGTTTTTTTAGATCTTGTACTATTAAAAAAATATAATACTGAGTATGCATTCCAGTTTCAACCTACAGCCTATTTTCCTTTTAATGCTTCACATGTTATGGATTGATAACAGAATATTCATCAAGATAGATATTTTTTTATCAACTTTGGAAGACAACTACTTCACCTATTTAAGACGCAAGAAAGAACATGTATGTGACTATTCATATTGATATACTCCAAAGCGAAACATAAGGTAGATGAAATTAAAAAGACAGCTGTATTATTACATTTCGTAATAACATTTTAAATTCATTTAAGGCAGACGACAGTCAGAGAATGAGAACATAGTCCTAACAATGAGTAGATCGTAGAGCTACTTGAATTATGTAAAATTTTCACATTTTATTTGACAAAACGTATAACAAGTATCGAGATTTTGGAGTTAGTTCGAGAACTTGATATGATTTCAATAGAATATTTATCAGATATAAGACATACACATTATCTATAACCAATTGACAAAAATTAAAATTACCATGAAAGAGTATTAAAAAAATAGATACATAAATGTGTTAGAAGAAAGCTGCAATCAATTTTTACCGATATTTAATCAAATCTTTGAGTAGCTTTCATTTTTTTTCACGAAAGAGAAATATTTAATTTCGAATAGGTCGTAGTATTTATCTAAATAAATGAAAACTCGTGCATTTTTAACATATGACATATGAATAGAGGTACTTTGTAGAACTTTTAGAACTTCTATCAAAATAAAAAAATTGAAACTTGTACAAAATACCTCTTTTCATATATAATATTTTAAAAATGCACGAATTTTCGTTTATTCCGATAAGGGGTAATCCTTTCATGGGATCTCAATCTCTTTTACATTGAGTATTTCCAAATCGCATGAAACTTTCAGGATTTGTAGGCTATAGTGAGCTATTAAAATCCCCAAGGCCAGTATTTTAAAATTTGTTAATAAATAGGAACATGTTGAGCAAGATATTTCTATGATTTTTTGTGTATAATCATAAAAAATAGGATTTTTTTTCAAAAATGATCCTATAAAAAAAATCTTCCGCGTTAAACAAATAAAGTATTGACTATTATATATATTCTGATAGCTCCTGATCTTACAATGGAGGTGTGTGAACTGTTGAGCGAAAAGATTGAGTATATTCGGGTCAAAAGAAAGCTTTCAGTGAGAAACTAATAAATCTAAAATATGAGCTGCGTATGGCTTACCTGGAAAGAAATATTCAATTTTTAAGTTATGCATTGTTAGGGTATACAAGCATGATAATATATGAATTAGTCACGTTAATCGTTTAATATAATTATCAGATTGCTAAGAAGTGAGTTTCTAAAATCTAGGCGAGATTTATTGAAAATATTGAGACCTCTCTAAATACAACTTCCTCTGAAGTCTGATGGTACCAAATAGGAAATATATTGATTGTTATATATAGAAATTGTCGATTCATCGATAGTCTCCACTTTATTTACATGAAATTAATAACCTATACAAAATAATATTTCAAAAGATGTACTATAGATGGCGATGAAGGTCTTCAATCAAATGATAATAGCAAAGGTGTCTTTCGCACCAAGCACAAACGAGAAGAGTTCGTTCCTCATAATTAGTAACTGAACAATAAATATCATAGAATTTAAAGCAAACGTCCTTTGGTTTCTTTATTTCATCAATTGTTTCATTATCTTAGCTTGGGTGTGGGTGTGGGTGTGGGTGGGTGTGAGTGTGGGTGGGTGTGGGTGTGGGTGTAGGTGGGGTGTGAGTGGGGTGTGGGTGGGTGGGGGTGTGGGTGTGGGTGTGAGTGGGGTGTGGGTGGGTGGGGGTGTGGGTGGGTGGGGGTGTGGGTGTATCTCTTCATCCATACCTACCCACAAATCCACACCCACACCCACACCCTTTCGACGAAGGTTGGGAAGAGACGATTCAGGATCAGCTATTGTATGTCTACGATTACGAGAAAATGGATCCCGAAGAGCGATGGAATCAAGATATGCTGAATCACCTTGAAGGCTTTGTTGACCTGCAGCTATTGGCAATACAACAAGAAGAAATAGAAGAGATGCAACGACTCGATGAAGCAGAAAACTATGGAGAACAGAGAAGACTAGAAAATATGTGCTTGCGTGAGGAATGGGAACAAGCACAACTGGACAGAATGGACAGCCAAACAACCACATCCTCCTATACAACAATTATCGATCAATTAAAACAAATACGTCAGATTCATGAATTAGAGACAGACGACATCCAACAACAATTGGAGACAGTGAATCCAGAAGAACAACAGTGTCATATTTTAGAACAAAGCCTCCATGATTATCCACAAAACACCTGACTACGATCTTCACATCCTACAAATTTAAGCACATTACCTTTCATTTCTACTTCATTCACGATTTTCTTTAAATTTTGTTGACTTTTTCCTTGACTTAAACGTAGATTTGATTCAAAAACATGCTCTCCAATCACTGTTTGAGCAATAGTCGAAACGCACCGTGCGTTGCTTTGGAATCACTACAACAGAGAACTCACCCTCTACAAGTGATGGATTACGATATAACCTGAGTCTTGGATTGAATCCTGAATTGTTTCGACTTTTGATTTGTGAAGAGCCTTTATTGACTCTTCTATTATCATATTCGTTGCATTTTGTGAAGTCTTTTCATAACTTTGATAATGTAATCACGGTTCCTAAACATGCCTGATGATGACTATCTGAGCAATAGTCGAAACGCGTTGTGTGTTGCTTTGGAATCGCTACAATAGAGAACTCACCCTCGCCCTCACCATCACCCTCAGCTTTACTACACATAATCTGGCTATTTTCATGTTGGTTTTTTTATACATACGTACAACAAAAACTCATTGAACATATTTACTGCACACGACTTCGTTTGACTTACAATTTAAACTCATGGGATGGCCTAACAGCATATACAATAACTAGAGAATTCACACTCAATAAATAATTCTGCTGTAGGTTTTAATGTCGTTGCAGAATTCTTATCGATGGAGGATAAAATGGTCAGTAGAATTTTGATAAAATTCTGTTAAACAAGTTCCAGTCGTACATTAAAGAAAATAACTAACTGTTAATTCTGCTTAATCGAGTAGAATTCTGATTTCTATTATTAATAATTCTGCAGACCCTCCATGCATAGTAATTGAGGACATCTTTCGTTAACTGATATCATACGACTCTTATCGACTACTCATATTTAGATAAGGACAGAAAAAAAACAAACAAGACTTCTTTTTATCAAAAATGGCGACGACTTGCAACGAAGATACTCTTTAGAAGATAAATATTGTCAATGAAAATGATCCAGTCGATTCATTACCATTATTACAAGATTATTGTGAATTTTATCAGTATCTCGAGCCTTAATTGCAAATCCAAAACAAGGAGGAATACCAATGACTTTTTTGTCATGTTCAAGATGGAAAAACTGTTGGTTTTGCTACAGTTTGCTGGTCTTGGTTCACATAAAAAGGTGGTCGTCTAGCTGTAATGGAAGATCCTTATGTTGATCAATCATATCAAGGTTAAGATATTATTGATCTTCTGATTTGTGATTGTGCACGAGAGCATGGTGTATTATGTTTAACATAGCAAACGTCCGTGAAAAATCATCGCGCACAAGCTGTTCATAATCGAGGTGGGGCACTTTAACTTTAACTTTTACAGTAAAGTTAAAGTACCACCCCTAAACTATACACTTCCATTGTGAATAATGTTTATTTTTTTATGATTTTTTTTAGTCTTTTGAAAAATTGATTTTAGATAATAATGAAGAATTTGATTGAAGATTTGGTTTTATTCTTTCTTATTACACTCATAGTTTTGTCACCTTTTATGATATTGTTCACATTTATTCTCTTATCCTATTTCTGGTCTTTACCACTGACATTACTCATTGCTTTGATTTATGGTAGTTGGATGTATATTGATCGTTATACCCCTGTTCGAGGAGGGCGATGGTCGGATCGTTTACGTCGATTATCTATTTGGTCAATAGTTTCTAATTATTTTCCAATAAAATTAATCAAAACTGAAGATCTTGATCCAAATCGAAATTATATCTTTGGTTATCATCCACATGGTGCAGCAACTGTCGGTGCAGGGATCAATTTCCTAACAGAAGCAACACATTTTTCAACTCTATTTCCTGGTATTCGTCCTCATTTGATGGCTCTTCATTCCAATTTTTTCTGTCCATTTTTACGTGAATTATTTCTTAGCTTGGGTAAGAATAACATTATAAATCCATCATCGAATGTTTTGTTATTCTAGGTGAATGTTCTGTCTCACGAGAGAGTTGTCAATATTTCTTAAATGGTTCATCTGGTCGAGGTGATGCTGTTGTAATTGTGACTGGTGGTATGAAAGAATTGTATTTAACAGAATATCAAAGGATGATATTCTATTTAAAAAAGAGGAAAGGTTTTATACGATTAGCATTAGAAAATGGGTTAGTGAATATGTAATTAGAATGAATAGAAAAGAAGAAGTTTTGTTTATTAGTGTATCATTAGTCCCGGTTATAACATTTGGAGAAAATGAACATTATCGACAATATAAGAATTGGATTTCAAATCGATGGATTTGGGGACGATCAATCGTTGGTTATTTACCTCTTCGTCATCCTGTAACGACCGTTGGTAAGATAAAACTTTCTTTCCCATTGGACTCGATGGAAAAAAATTATTTTATTCTATTAGTTGGTAAACCGATTCATGTCAATCAAATCATTGATCCATCTCAAACAGATATCGATCAACTTCATGATCAATATCTTCAAGCAATTGAACAGCTGTATAATACAAACAAAGCAAACTATGGTTTTGAAAATGTGAAATTAGAGATCATTTAGATAACATCTGGACAATGAAGCTTATTTCTCTTGTTAATCTTAAAGACCTACATCAATCAATCAAACATTGAGTAACTGACACATGCGAGAAAGAAAACATATCTATTAAGCTTATATATCGATGATATAATGTATATTTCAAGCAGAAAATAAAACGAAATCGAGTTATTCAACTATTCCTCGCCCTGTCTTATTCTTTCAGCAAGTTGTTTATACTTATAACAATTTCATACGACATATATCGGTAATAATATTTCATTGCTATTTATTGTACAGAACAGAGATGGGCGAGCCGCGGTGTGAAACCGCACCGCCCCGCCCCGTCCCGTTCCGCTGGCGAGACAGTGCAAAAACTTGACGGAGCGGGGCGGTGACTAGAGGCCGGAGTGACCAGCTTTTTTTGGTCACGGTCATTCACGGTCACGGCCATGACCGTGACCGTGAGTTACGGAAATTCTACTAATGGTAATAGTGTAATATCTTTTTGTCGCCTATGTACATATGGAGTATGTTGATACACTGAAAATCCTTTGTCATTTTGCGTTGTTGATTCTCCATTTTTAACATTTAGCGTGGATGAGTTAGAGCAATTGATGCTAGGCACATGCGACCGCAGTTTTTCTCTCCGATTCTGATTTTATTTTCGAAAATTATTCCAACATCGAAAATTGTTTTGTTCATAAATCAGCGACAGCTTAGCGTACGATAGCTAGCTGGGCGAGACACCAAACTCCAATTTTGACTGAGGGGAAATCGGAATTAGATGTCGCAATTTCGTGCAGTTCTCTAATATTGAACTGACAGTTTTATTTACTTGACATTATCATTCTAATCAAAAAATGTTACATAAGAAATAAACCAAATAGTTTTCAAAATATTCTTATCCAACTTCTATTCCAATTCAGCAAAAAACAGATTGACTTCGATTGCGACTCAATCGATAAACAGATCAATCTATCTTTTGAACAAAAGACAAAATCAATCTGCTATTCTCAACTCTTGCTTTTCAGCAATCGATTTTTCAGTCGAATTCAATAGAGAAGTAATAGTTATTGTGCTTGAAAATCAAATAATAATGCAGAGTTCAATTTACCGACGCGTTTCCTGTTATTTTATTGAAATTTAAACACTCTTCAGGGCACTATGCATAGAAAAAATGAAAAATAAAACAGAAGAATGGGAAATACATTTGGAAAATGAAAAAATGAAAGTGGAGAGGGCAATTAAAGGATGTAGACGGAGATAGAAGTGAAAAATAGATGAAAATGAAAGTTATACGTGGGTCCCTCTGAAAGTTTTTAGATTCTTTATTAAATTAAGAGATATCTAAGACTTTGGTAGTTGTGGTAGTAGACCCAAGTCTTAGAAGAAAGTATACAAAGTTTTAGCTCTTAGACATTTTTCCTTTGGTTGTTTTGTAGATTAAGTGATTCACTACTGACATATTTTTTTTTCATCGTCATGAATCTAACACAAGAACAAATTTGAGTTATGATTTATTATGATTACAAAAAACAATTATCACAAGATGAATGTCTTGAATCATTACACAAAACCTTTGGTGACTCTTGTGTTTCTCGTGCCACAGTTTACAATTGGTTTGCTAAATTCAGTCGTGGCAGGGATCACTTTGAAGATGAACCTCGTGCTGGTCGACCAAGAACTGCACTCACTCCAGAAAACATCGAAGCTGTTCGTGAACTGGTAAACATTGATCCACATATCACATACCAACAGATAGAAGACACTTTACAGATTGGATCGGCATCAACTGAAATTATTCTTCATGATTATCTTGGTTTAAAAAAAGTTACATGTCGCTGGGTGTCACATTCTTTAAGTGAAGCTCAAAAACAGGACCGTGTTGACTATTGCCTACAAATGCTCGAAAAATTCGACGGCGGCAAGTCAAAACGTGTGTATGATATTATCACTGGTGATGAAAGTTGGTTCTATATTATGATCCAGAAACGAAGCGTGAAAGTCAAGTTTGGGTAGCAAGCAATGATCCTCATCCAACTAAAGTTCGTCGACAACGTTCTGTTGGTAAACATATGTTTGCAATTTTCTTCATGAAGTCCAGTTTTAATACAATCATTTCTCTTGAAAATGGTACAACAGTTACAGCTAAGTGGTATGCAAATGAATGTCTTACACAGGTGCTCAAACAAGTGGAAAAACATTGACGTCTCAATGGTCTTCTTATTCATCATGACAATGCACCTGCACACAGGGCAGCACTAACAATGGAATATTTAGATATTCAACACGTTAAATTGATGGGCCATCCAGCATATTCACCAGATCTAAGTCCGTGTGATTTTCGGCTGTTCCCAAAAATTAAAGAGCAACTTCGTGGAAAAAGCTTCCAGGATATTAATGAACTTCATAATGCTGTCAGAACACAAATAGACTGTCTTGAAAAAGATGATCTCTACCAATGTTATGAAAAGTGGTTCGAAAGAATTAATAAGTGCATTAGTGCACAAGGACATTACTTCGAACAAATATAATAAAATTCTTTCAAACTAAGCTAACAGTATTGCAAATCTAAAAACTTTCAGAGTGACCCACGTAATAACTTAAAATTTAGGCAAGTTAAGTAATATTTTGACGATATTGAACTATTCTTGACAAATTTTTACCAGAATTTGAAATATCCTGACAAGTTTTGCTAAGTCCTTTTAAATTTTAAGCAAATTTGGAATATTTTGGTAGTTTTTAACTAAATCTTGGAATATTTAGACGAATTTTAACCAAATTTTGAGCTATTTTGATAATTTTTAACCGAATTTGACCAAATTCTGAACTATTCTGATAAATTTTAACCGAATTTGACCAAACTTTGAAATATTTTGAATATTTTGAAGACGTTCATCCAAATTTTGAAACATTTAGATAAATTTTAACGAAATTTGACCAACTTCGAAGTATTTTAATCCAATTCAACCGAATTTTGCTGTATTTTTACCAATTTTGACCAATCTTTGGAGTACTTTGATGAGTTTTAACCGAATTATGAAATATTTTGATAGGTTCTAACCAAATTTGACCGAATTTTTAAATATTTTAATAAATTTTTAAAATAATTAGACCAAATTTTAACTATTTTGACGAATTTTAATGATATTTGGCCAATTTTTAAGATATTTTGATAAATTTAAGTAAATTGTGAAGTATCTTGCAACTTTTAACCGAATTTAATAAATTATTCTAAGATTTGACCAAATCTTGAGGATCTGTTATAATCTCAATAAATTTTTTAAAGTAAATTCAAAGCTTAATACGACGCGTTTCGACTATTGCTTAGATAGTCATCATCAGGTATATTCAGATTTTGCAACTACATTGACAATAAAAACATAAATATCGATAGAATTGTTTTTGGAGAACTCAAACTTCCCGATTTTTTTCGACAAAGGATAGCACAAAGGTAATTACGAGTAAAAACCTCCAACATCAAATCCTCCAAAGAATTTATAATTGATATAGGAGTTAAGCAAAATATAGATATGTTTATTGTATTAATCGTAGCGTTTGTATAATGGGGTGTGTTATAATCAATTCGAAAACAGTTCAATCTATGCTTTAACGAAAACACAAATCAATCTGCTATTCTCAACTTTTACTTTTCAGTAACCGATTTTATAGTCGAAAATTCAAAATTTCAAAGCTTAATAATTAGAATATTTTCTTGAATTCGAAATTAATTAAAAGTAAATGCAGAATTAGTTTCGCCGACGCGTTTCATGTTTATTTTATTTAAAAATTTCAAACACTCCTCAGGGCACTGCATTTACAAAGAAAAAGCTAGTATAAAATGAGATGGATAAAAAAAATTTTTTTAGAAATAATTATTAGGATAATAAATTTAGAAACAATAAATAAGTACAATTATTAGGACAATATCGTTAAAAGGGAAATCCGATTGCTTGTCTATGCATCGGTATTCGTCGAATTGGGTTGGATATTTTTCGACAAATAACTGATTGAGCTGACAAATGTGGATGAGTATGTCGAAGATATTGGGGGTGTTGACTGGCTGGTCTCTATCGATAATTTATATCGTAGTTCACTCGATAATTTGGTTTTTTGTTTGTAATTTATAATTTTTTAATTTCCAATACTATAACAATTTAAACTCTTAAGTTTTAACTTTGTGTTTCAATTTTATTTGCTGTTATCAATTTTAAATTTTAAATTTTTGTATAAGCTTTTTTATGATTGTTATAATTTCATTAATTTATTCTTATAAGGCTACAAAGCCAACTTTATTTTTATTAAAAAGCAATTAAGTTAATGTAAATCAGTTTCATTTCATCATGATTAACAATTTAACGATATGAGTTTCACTAATATTTCAATTTCTATTTCCGATAAGTATTTTAATATAAAAATTTTTTTGGTTTTAATGCTTTTCAACTTATAATTTCAATATTAATACTATTCCATTTTACATGTAATGGCGATTTTAATAATAATTCAATTAATATTTCATATTTTAATTTAATTTAATTTTTGTAATTACTTCAATTTTAAATGTCTTCATCTAGTATTTACTTTGTCTATTAAATCAAAGTTTGGTCAATTGATTATTAGTTTTTTTCGTTTTTTATTTTATGTTTTGAATAATTCAAATAAGATTTCTTGTGGATCATTTTAATTTAATTTTAATTGAAGTAATAATAACTTAATTTGACATCGTAAATGATTTTGAATTTCCCATTGCAAGGTATTTAACCGAAGGGATATTTTCTAATTTAGTAAGATCAAACGGTTTTATCAATTTTTAAATTTATTAAATAGACATTTTTTATTTACAAGTATTTATTAATGCCTGATTTAATATCAGTTATTTTATTTAGATTAGATATTCTGAATACAATGTGTGTTCATAATAATTTTTATTTGGTTTTTTAATCTATGAGTTATATTCAATAGATTGGTTTATTGTACAATTTAATCTAAAATTTATATTGTTTTTAGTATTGACACTGTTAAAATAGGAATTTTGTTGGTCACAAATACTAAATTTGATATCAATAATATAACTTAATAATTTCATATTGTGTATATTGATATATATACATATATATATATATATATAAAGAATATTTGAAATTTCTTGTTAATAATTTCATATCTGTTTTTGTTCAAATATTGTTTCTGTTGATTTCCTGTTTAATACAATTTTAATTTAATAAAGGTTCAATGGTAATATTGTTCTATATAAATTTTAGTGATATTTCATTTTTGATCATATTCGAGTCAATTTTATAATATTTAAAGTTTTCAATAGCGTTTTGATTGGATAAGGTCCCAATTAATGTTATTTGTTATTAAATCGTATTTAATTTTTATGTTAATCAAATTAAGTTTAGAATTATTTCAGCTTCGATTATATTTTGATTTTATAATATTTAGATTTTAATAAAATTTTTTATAGGAGAATAAATTTATCCTTAGTATAGAATAGCTGTGTTTTGATTTGTTATAAGTCAAATATTTCATGAAATAAACTATATTTGTAAATAATATGTTATGTAGTACATGCTTAGTATTTCTCAACAATATGCCATAAGGCACATGTACTATATATGAAATACATTAATTTTTTAATTTAGTTTGAACTAAACGTCTTTGGAGATTATCAACGTTCCTAGTACCAAGTATTGGTTTTATTTCATTTATCGGAGAATTTTCAAAATATTTTGTCCATAATTCATGAAATTTTTTTGGAAATAATTTCATAGTGGAACAATAAGTAAAATGGACGAATATTATTTTCTCATAGTTTATTGGCAATTTTTCTGTTTTGGTACTAGCCATAATTTTCTCGCGATTCTTTTGATAATTATAAGTATTTAAGGTTTCATCAATATTCGATTTCAGTAGAACATTATCGAATTGTTCATTGATTATTTTATTCGGATATTTATTCAATAGTAAAGCTATTCTTAGCTTTTCACGTTCTTCTAAGTAGGGGTGGGAAGTTACCGTTCCCAGACCGTTACCCAGTAACGGTAACGGTAACGGTTCCTATGAAAGGAGTTACCAGTTACCAGAATAACTAGTAACGAGACCGTTACCAGTTACTTTTTCCTGGTAACTTTTCAAAAAGACTAAATATCACTTATATTGGACCAAATATCGACAATACACCAGTAAAAAAATTTGGAGTTACCAGTTACCCTGGTAACTGTTACCCGTTACCAGTTACCTGGGAACGGCCCATGTAAATATTTTTTGCCTCAAAACGCGTCTGAAACGCGTTTCATTTGCGTGCGAAATGCTAAGAGTGAACGCGTTTGAACGCGTCCCCAGTGAAACAAACGGAGCGTTTAAACGCGATTTATTTTAGAAACGCGTGTGAATGCGCTTCTAGCTTGACTTGCGTTCAAACGCATTTTTAGCGAAAACGCGTCCCAGATGAAACATTTAATGCGTCTGGACGCGTTTCATAAAAAAACTAAAAATTTTGAAAAAAAATATGATAATCCATTTCAGATTCGAACTGAGTCGCCACCATCAATATTTTTTGATGGTCCTAGCCTTCCATGGCAAATGGATTAGATTTTACCTTAAGCGACGACGGTCAGATTTGAACAGATGAACCAGTGATTAGAAGTCGTTCATACATACCGCTGAGTTATACTAACTCGAAATCTTGTCTTATTCAAAATAAAATATATTTGAAGACGAATTTCATCGGTTAAATACTTTATTTTAACAAGATGTATTTTTTTCGAATTCAAGAGTCTTAACACGTAAGATGACTTTTCAGTTATTTTTTTAATAAGTTTTTTATTTTTTTAATAAAATAACATCTTTTTTTTATCATCTACTACACATAAAAAATATTACGATCTTTTTTATTGCACTGGTAATATGATAAATAATTTTATCGAAAAATTTAATGAATAGATAATTATTGACAACCAATTTAGTAGAAATATATGATGAAAAGTTACTAATAATATTATTTAAATAGTAGTATTTAACAATATTCTGAAAGGGCATTGCATAGCTGGAAACTATTACAATATTATCTAACCATTTTTCTTACAAACTTTAGAGAAATATGGACTGTTCACCGTATGTTTAATTGAATTTTGTCTATTTTAACGTCATCTCGACATTCTTTATTAGAAGTCTAATGAAGTTTAGATGAATAAAATACATGTAAGCTGATGATTTTGATTATGCAGTTAACTCTTCTAGAGCAGCAATTTTTGGGTAAAATCGCGTCCGATACACAAAAAATAAACACTTTCAAAGGCACTCGAAAATATGATTGCGTCCTAACGCGAGCGAAAAACATATTTAAGACACATTTGAACGCAGTTCGTAAACAAAATTTTTTTAAACGCATTAAATTTTTTTCAGAAACGTGTTGAAACGCGGTTCATTTTTTTCTGATTGCGTTTAAACGCCTTGTATAGAAAACCTGCGTCCAGACGCGTTTCAAAATTTTTTCTAACTGCGTCTCAACGCTTCTCATATTATACCACGTTTGAACGCGTTAAGTCAAACTCTTATTAAACACGTACAAACGCAATTTCAATATGAAACGCGTTCATACGCGTTTCAAAAGTTTTCTAACTGCGTCTCAACGCGTTTCATATTAAAAATGCATTTGAATGCGTTGTGAAACCGCGTTTCAACGCATCGATCTTGCGTTTCGTGATTACATGGGTAGTCTAACTAAAACATCAAGTACTTCAACATCTGTTAAACGAGTTACATTTAATGATATGACACACGATCTTAACTGTAGGCCAAGTAAATCAATGCCTATTATAACTAAATATTCACATAGTCAAG
>CAJNOP010000814.1:76695-90864 GCA_905250075.1 Rotaria sp. Silwood1
ACCCACACCCACCCACACCCACACCCCACATCCACACCCCACACCGACCCCACACCCACACCCTCAGAAGTCGGTATTGGCTAACTTTACTATAGTACACTCAGACGAAGTAAAAATTTAGGTTCGGTGGTTTTAGACTATGGTTTTTCAAATGCACATAAAATATCAAAAATCTAAATTTTGACCAGTGCTTCGTAAACTGGGAGGATCCTCGGTTCTCTCATGGACGCTCTCTTAAGATTCGAACGTATTTGTAGAAAAAAAAGGCAGATCTTGAAATATTTTCTACTATGCTTGAGACATTAAACGTTACTCTCATCAGGGAACACTCTTAATCAGTGAAATTAATCCGAATGAAACCTTGAAAGGCTTCTAACATACTTTGTGTCATCAAAGTATCTCATATTACTGCATACTAGGAATCAATTATGTAAAGTTTTTCTGCACTGCGCTGCACGATACGCGACCAATCATGAAAATCTTCACGCTGCGCTGCAGGGCACAGCTTCGTGTATTAAGTGAGGTTGATTGTTTTCATAAAGTGAATTGCCACATATAATTCATTTAAAGTAAGACAGGAGCTACGATAAACGAGGGTCCGAACAACAAAGTTCTAAATAATTGAGTGGATGTGGGTGTAGATTAGGAGGGGAAAAGGCCGTTACTCACACATTCACATCCAAATCTAACTCCCTCTTGTTATTTTGTTCATTTATGCTAATTGTTGTTAAAGTCGAGTAAGAAAAGCTTAGAAATCTCGTCTCGTGTTGAAAATCATGAACATAAAAGTTGCAGTTTCCGGTAAAATTAGAATACTCAAAAAGGCTTACTTTAAGGTTTAGATCATAGTAGTCAACAGCTTTAAAACATAAAATTCAGTTGGATACTCCACATATTAGTGGCTAATTAAATAATTCAATCGAAAATATAAAAATCTATGCACATGTAAAAGTTCTGATTCAACACAACGGCATTGAAAATAGAAATAAACTTCTAACTTACGTGTAATCTGATTGAATACCAGATATAATCAATATAATATTTTCACTACTGAATGTTAAAATATGTTCACAACATTGCTCTCGTTCATAGAAGACTTGAATAGTTGTATCAAGAGTTTTTCGTAATTCTGAAATAACTGTATTTTGATTTTTATCGACATCAAACCATATGATTGTATAATTATATAGGTAACTTCGTAAATCTTCAGAAGTATCAAACGTCGAATGAGCGTTGTGTGTTGTTGACAGCATATTCCAGTGAAAAATATTTCTAAAAATAAAGGAAGAGAACGCATTCATAAAAATGTAGAGACTTTTCTTTTACATGAAAAATGCGTTCTACAGCTTAGAGAACGTTTCCACAAACAAAAAGAAAAGTTCTCAGTCTAAGGGTACTCATTCTTTACTGTTCCGCACTAGTACGGAATACTTTCTTCTCAGTTCAAAAATCTTTCTCTATCTGGATAGAAAGCGTTTGGAACCGTTCCATGAGCCAATAGAACGTGTCTCTGCCCATTCTTTTTCGAAACAGTCAAGATAGGATTCCATCGAAACGAGACAGCATTTTTTAACATTCTCTTGAGAAACACCTGAGAATGGATTCTTTTGACTGATGAACGCTTTCATCTGAATGTAACGTCACTTTCGATTAAAAAAATGACAGCTCTGGAGTAAGAAACCCTAAAACTGGTGCCAAAAATGGTGGAACCTTCAATTAGTCATGCTTTACAACTGGCAGCTCTGATTCCAAAGAATTTCTTTAAATAACAATTTGAGCGACGAAAAATTAGAGCACGCCATTGGATAGAGCTGTCGAGTTGCACCAGAATCGATCTTTGAAAAAATTATGTCTGAACTTCTTTTCAAGAACTCTTGTAGTGAATCTAAATTCAGGCAGTAACGATCAAGAGTGCATTCCAAAGAAAGTTAGCCTTTTTTCAGAAAAGAAAACGCGTTCCAAAAAAGCTGGTACAGTTAAGGACGCATTTCAAAAAACACGGAATGTGTTCTTAATAATTTCATTTTGGAACGCTTTCCACTTTTGTTGGAACGTCTTCTTTTCTTTAAAAAAGGGCTTTTAATTTTACGGAACGCGTTCTTTCCCATTCTTTGAAGCAAATATTTTTCACTGGGATGTTGTGATGCCATAATAGATTAGATTATACTCTCGTACTTCTTTAAGTAGATAAATAATTTTTACGGCGTTAGTATTGGCAAGAATATAATCTAAGTTAAAATACAAGCTGAATGGTTTTTTATCCATTTCTTCGCTTAATTTCGCGCACGAATGCAATCCATATATTTATCTAAAAGAGACTGTAGCTTAAGTAAGATAAATAAAGAGAAAACAATTTTGTTTGGATGCACGTGACTATCTTACTTACATAATTAATATTGAATTGAAATAGGTCAATGAGCAAATCTCAAATGAAATAATATTTTTATTTTAACAGCAGCAAGAGAAAATATAATAGAAAATATCAGAAAGAAAGACTATCGAAATGACTTTATTTACTTTTGCAGTTTCTGAAAAAGTAAATAATGCCATTTCGATAATCTTTCTTTCTGATATTGTCTATTATATTTTCTCTTGCTGCTGTTAAAATAAAAACTATTATTTCATCTGAAATTCGCTCATTCACCTGCTCCTCTAACATGTTGCTGTGTCGTACAATGCTATTTTCGTTTACTGATTCGCAATGTAATGTGGGCTACTTCTCATTTGCGCACATAAAGAACATATATTTTAAGTAAATAAAAATATTTAAAATGTCATTTGATTTAAATTTGATAATTTTATTAATTTTTCGTAAAACGATAAAAATTTATATTTAACTTTTAAAGATTTGATTACTGCGAACGAATATTGAAAGTAAATTCTTTTAAAAGACTTTAATAAAAAGTTATTTTGTTTACTAAGCATGCTGAAATTTTTAGAGGACGCAAGTTTTTGATAACAGAAAGTTTTTGAGTTTTAGATATTGACTGCAATTTGTAGAGGACGTTAGGTTTTGATTGAGTTAAGATTTTCGTTTGGGTCTAGCTGTGAAGAATTTTAATAGAAGTCAAAAATAGAATGTAATACTAGCTGGTTTGTTTTTCTTTTGTTATTGATAAACTAACACTCATAATGCACGAGCAAGAATCATCGATCTTGGCTGAACTAAGAACGATTTTAATTAAAGACAAAGCTAGTTTTAAAGGAGATTGTATCATAACTTGTAGTGATAATCGATATTTGTTCGGAATGTGGTGTGGGTGGATTGAGCTGTGGTCGCCAAGAAAAGACGCTCATCAACATCTATATTTCTGAGCCGTCTTTTTTAGAACATCATTTTTGTATTTTTATGTATAAATGATTTTGCACCCCAATCAGTTGTCTTCATTCAATGTTTGATTCCGTTTTATAATCATAATTATATGGTCTATTCAAAAGCAAAAACAGCTGATGGCATTCATAATAACAATTATGTCTCGCGAAGTCTATAAATTGCAGTCAATTAAATAGAAAAGAAGCACTATTGTAGTTTAGCGCTCTCTACAAATTACAGCTACTTAAATTGAAATAATGAAATTCAATCTTTAGTGAATTCTATAAATTTCAGAAAGTTTAAAAATATAACTGAAAGTTTTAGTTGTATTAAAATTGTTGTCAGCAATTTTTTTGAAATTTGAAAACCGAAAATTTGAGACCTTCATTTATTTTGAATTTGAATAAATTAAATTAAAAAACAACTGAAATTGAATTTAACAGATTTTGAATTTCGATTTTATGTTCGTAAATGAGAAGACACGGTAATGTAATGTGGTCAAGCAGACAAGACCGCAAAAATCAACCCGTGAAAATATTGCTATAGCATTATTTTCAAGAATTATTTACTACATGTAAACGTGTTAAAAAAGTATGAAGTTACTAGAACGAGTAGTGTTCTTTTAAATTGATGCGACTTTATCAATTTCCCTCTCCGTTTTACCAGTTTTAAGACCTGAAAAATTTTGAATATGTTTAAAAACGAAAAACTCAAGTTGAAAAACATTTTTTAAGATTATATCTATTGTATATAACAGGTCGATTAAACACTGAAGTCACCTATGATAGTTATAAAAAGTATGGTGGGAAACGATAAGACAATGATAGAGTGATGTAATCATCGAAACGAGATTCCTAGCACATTTCCTTCGACTAAATGATGCCTTCTTTTAATCTTCAGAAAGCAGAATATGACTGGAAGAGAACAGAAAATAACAGAAATTATGTTTTCAAAAAGCAAAAAGTAGTTTTTGGTTTCTATTCTTTCTTGAACTTTTTCTTGAGATAATAATGAGATATTTTTGTTCTAGACTCCACTCACTTCGATCATTTATACAGGTAAACAGAATAGTTGGGCATATTTTGTTTTAATTGTCAGCTATACGTCTGTTTTCATAGCTTTCAAGAATTCCAGATTTAATACAGGTCATCTGGACATCATCATAATGCTATTTCATTATACATGTCTTTTTCCGTCTACTAAGAGAACCGACAAATCAAGTTTAAACAACAGAGACAACGACTATAAAAATTTTCGGAAATACTTTTGATGACTAAATCTCAATTTCTAATTTCATCTTGGGCTATTGCAATTTATTTGGTCATGAACAAATAAGTACTTAGGACTTTTCTACTTCACGCTCTCTGATGATATAGAGCGAAAGTTCAGAAATGTATAGTTTATTTAAAAGTACTCTTGATACTAATTATGAGATCGATCGAATCCAATTAATTTCATGTCAAATCTGTAGAAAAGATATTGAAAGAAATATAAAGCCAACAAAATTTTCAAAAAGAGTATCACTATTTTAAAAAGGACAGCTTGTTGAAACTTATTGTAGTTCAATGAAAATGGACTATGTTTTCTTACTAAGCACTGCGTATCTGTTGCCTTGTCAGAATATCTGATTGACTTCAGGACTCTGATGAGAGAAGGTTCCCAAGTGTTACGCTCCATTTTGAATCGAGTATTTGTCATTTTGTAGAGCTCCGTGAGTATAGCATTTAATATAAAGGTTTCGTCCCAGTTAGGGGTATCAGCTTTGCATTCCGTTCCTAGGAACGGGAACGCAACATACATTTCTTTCACTTTTAAAAGCTTTTCGAATTCAACGAAGAAAAAGAAAATTTCATAAAAGTCATGAATTTTTATAAAGTTTGACCAAAGGTAATAGAGGTTAAGGAATCTAAATCTGCAATCAGTTTCTGAAATTTTTGAGTTTGATTTCTCTTGTTAAGGCAAGGATATCTTCCAAAAATGACAATATTTTATAAAGTTTGAACAAAGGAGATTGGGGTCGAGGAATCATAATATTCAGTCGATTTCTCAAAAATTCCGAGTTCGATTTTTTTCATTAGAAAATAGATTTTTAATAGAAAAAGTTTTTTTTCAAAAAGATTCCTTTTATTAAAAACTCAGTTTTTTTCATTAACAGTGTCTTTTTGGTAAAAAAACAAACTCAAAATTTTGACAAACAGGTTCTAGATTGAGATACCTCGATAAATTACTTTGCCCTCTGGTATAAGTTGTTATCAGCGACACAGCAGCGTGATGGTATGACAACAGAACAGAAAAAGACAATCGCCCTTCGTACGAAATCGAACCATGCATTGCGTGATTACTGGGCAGTCATATTAAGCACTGTACTAGAAAGGGTATCTTCTCTCTGCCTTATGATTGGAAGGGAACAATCCGATCTTAGCACGCTTGATGAACTCGAAAAGTTTCCATTATTAATTATCGGGCGACGTAACTGACTAGTAACTGTAACTTTCCTTGCATGCGGAAGAGAGGAAAAGTGCTCCCACTTATATTAGCGCTTATGAACATGAGTTGCACACTCGTAGTTCCTAGAAACGTATGCGTCAAACACTCTAATATAAAAAGCTGTTAGCGCAATCCCTTGCGAAATTAAAAATGTGAAACACGATCGATCCATTGTTACTAGTTAAATGGAAACCGTTTTGTTCCATTTCTTTGCGATATGTTTGTAGCTAACCGTTTATCTAACGCGTTAGAACTACAATTTCTCTCTCACAGTCTGTGATGGGTTCAAAGCCTGTCTGTCATGGTCTGTGATGGGTTCAAAGCCTGTCTGTCATGGTCTGTGATGGGTTCAAACCCTGTCTGCCACGGGTCTAAACCCGATCTTTCACTGGTCTAAACCCTGTCTGTCACGGGTCTAAACCCTGTCTGTCACAGTCTGTGATGGGTCCAGGCCCTGTCTGTCACGTCTGTGATGGTTCATGCGAGTGTCTGCCACGGTTTGTGGGTATGTGTGCGTGTGCAAATTATTACCCCTAAACACTTCAGCACTCCTTTCAGGTCGTGTTTTACAAAAGAAAATCAAGCATGTTTAAAGACTTCGCTACTTTGAAATAATTCTATGAAACGCAGTATGAGACGTGCTTCTGTTGCTTGGGAACAAAACGCTCAAAAACAGTAACGCCGACACAACTAATTTTCATTTAAAAAGAAAAGCAAGCATTTATAAAAAATATCTGCATATTCAAAGAGTCCTAGAAAATGCAGGATACGATGCATTTTGTGTTCATGGAAATTGGGCTGACAGTGGAGACTCATGCTTATTGTGATCGCAGATTTCGGATTTAAGGTTTCGAAAATGCCTAATTCGAGTGAGCTTTATTTTTTGTTCTATGTATATATGATTTGTTAGAGCTTGAAAAGTTGTTCATGAATACATAATTGTTCAATTTTGATTGAATACCTGTTTAGCTTCAACAGCATTCAGGCTCACCGTAGGAATGCCGCTCACTTATTTCGTTCCCAGGAATAGGAACATGGAATATGGGTTAAGTCTCCACTCCTTGAAGTGAGAAATGTCACATGTATTACAGTCTCTGAGAACTGAGGAATCTAGTTCGATTCGTCGGTTATTAAATCAAAAAGCATTAAAAAAAATGCTTTTTTTGTAAGGACTAACTTTCGGCACTAACAGATGTTTTTTAATTACAGTCAGTATGAAAAATGATTCTCTCAACTTTGGGCGAAAGCACAAAAGTGGAAAGTATGAGGTTGAGTAAAAGAAAAATGAAAATGTTGAAAACTGAGCTGGAGAATTCTGATATCTACTTTTTCAGAAGATTAAAACTTACATAAGTCAGTTCAAATAGAGCGCTTATTACATTGACCAAGCAACGCTTGAAAGACAAGCAAAAGACTTGAAACATCATTTTATTGACCTTCAATAATCTTCTCGTTACACAATAATAACTTTTTTCTTGCCACGATTAAAGGCAAACTATTGAGGAGATTAGATACTATAATGAGATAAATATACTATCGATTGTAAGTGTTCATTCGAGTTTCTAAAACTGTTTTTTTGCGAAGTTTTTTGCCTCAATGCAAATGTTAGTATAGCTTTAGAAAAAGATACAACAGCATTCACACTCCGTAGCTACGCCACCACTCATCCTTAGCTGCCTGTATCTCCCTTCACCAACACTGATCTACACACTCACCCACTTTCTCGTTCACATCCTAACTTTCACCAGTACGCTCTCATACAATCGTATTCATAATTGCCTACGTTCGTGCACTCTCATATATTGTGCCTTTAATATTTTTTAGTTTCTGCATTTAAGCTTTGACAATTTTACTTTCGACTCTAAACTGTCGACATCTTCAGCATCGATCGCTTTATTTTGACGTTTTCGCTACGATTACATGTCTTCGGAGAATATCCCCGGAAACTCAATTATGTCCTAGGGTAAGAGGTATAGAGATAGATAGGTATAGGAGGTAGAGTAGATATAGGGAGTAGAGTAGATATAGGAGGTATAGTAGATATAGAGATATAGGAGATATAGGAGATATAGAGATATAGAGATATAGGAGGTATAGGAGATATAGAGATATAGGAGCTATAGAGATATAGGAGATATAGGAGATATAGAGATATAGGAGACAAAGTAAACAGTTATTTATTTTTTATGATTGATATTTTCGAGCAAGGGTTGGAAAGTGGTACCAGTATATTTTATGATTGATTTTTTTCGAGCAATGGTAGGCAAAGTGGCACCAGTATATTTTTTCGAGCAAGGATCAGCAAGTGGCACCAGTATATTTTATGAATAGGTGTTTAAATTCAAACACTATTGAATGATTAGCTGTATCAGTTAATCTATATCCCCTATATCTCTATATCTCCTATATCTCTATATCTCCTATATCTCTATACCTCCTATATCTCTATATCTCCTATATCTCCTATATCTCCTATACCTCCTATATCTTCTATACCTATCTATCCCTATACCTCTTACCCTAGGACATAATCGAGTTTCCGGGGATACTCTCCGAAGACATCATATGTTCGCTACGAAGCTTTTGCGACCCAAATCTTTAATGTGCATCAAAGTTGCTTTTATCATGAAAGACATCTCTCTTTGAATCAGGAACTGAGTTTATCTGATAATTAAACTTTGTCTATACTTAATATCACGATTAAACTAAATGAAGAGATTTTATATCTGTAGAATCTCTTTATAGTCAGTTAAGCTAAATATTAGTTTTATGGAAACTACTGTTCAATAACGTAAATTTTTTCTTCGTTAATTTGAAGCACTGTTAGGATAAGAACATAAAATATGTTTTAATGGGTCTCTTTCATTTCGAAACCAAAAGATAAGTCGAAGGTTTTTATTATCATTCAATAATTTGCTAAGGAACAAATCACAAACCAGTATTATAACAGCATCACACAAAACATTGCAACGAATAGTTAATAGTAAAAAGCGCTATAGCAAAACAATACTAAAGGAAATTATAACGACAATGTTATAACAAGAATTTGACAATCGATCTTTTTTTTCGCAAAAACTTCAATTTGTTTTACTAAAAGAAGACATTTTTAGTAAGAAAAATTAAACTCAAAATTTTGAGAAATTGATTACTGCTTCAAATTTCTTGACCTCAATTACCTTTAATCAAAATTTAAAAAAATTATTATTTTTCAAACATACCCATTCCTTAACAAGAGAATTCAAACTCAAAATTTTCAGAAACTGATTGCAGATTTAGATTCCTTAACCTCTATTACCTTTGGTCAAACTTTAGTAAAATTCATGATTTTATGAAATTTTCTTTTTCTTCATTGAATTCGAAAAGCTTTTAAAAGTGAAAGAAATGTATGTTGCGTTCCCGTTCCTAGGAACGGGGAACGCTGAACACTCAAACATAAAAAGAAAAGTGGAGATGTCTAGAAACCTCACTATGTCGAAATAAAGCGTGGAAATGCGATTTTGACAAGCGTTCCCGTTCCTAGGAACGGAACGCTGACAGCCCTAGTCCCAATACTGCACTTTTACGGAATTACAAGGTAACATATCTTCTGAAAAATCATTATGACATTCTTAAATGAAGTCTTGGATTTTAAGAGTATTATGATTTCAAGTTGTTTAGGCATTCAATTGAATAAATCATACTTATCTACAATATTGATGTGTCACGCTTAAACACGAAATTTAAGCACATATTTACTCTAAATATTTTGCATATCATCAATTATGTGAGTAATACATTTAGATCTGGGGAAAATTCTTTTATCTGATCTTATATTCCACGTCTTCCTCTACATGAGAAATGCTTCGAAGTGAAGAGTTGCATTGTAAAATTGAGTCTTAAAAGAGCGAGGACGAATTTAGCTATTAAATGGTATTCAAGAAACAGTCTTGAATAGTCTTTAAAATATTTTTCAACATAATATTTGATTATTCTATACTTACATAATTGATCATATATGCAAAATATTCAGAGTAAAGATGGGCTTAAACTTCGTATTTAAGCATGACACATCAATATTACAGGTAAGTATGATTTATTCAATTGAATGCCCAAACAACTTGAAATTATACTACTCTTAGAATACAAGTCCTCCATTAAGAGTCTCATAATGATTTTTCAGAAGATATGTGTGCCGATATTGATATCACCTTCCGCTGACTTTCCCTTCGTATTTCCTCTCCATCCTCTCTCTATTGTTCCTTCCTGTGTTCATCTCTCTCTCTCTCTCTCTCTCTCTCTCTCTTTTCTCCCTCCTATATAAGTGTGTGTTGTATGTGAAATAGTGACACTCTGGATATGTGAAGTAGCAAATAAACATCATTGCCGAGATTTGCGGCAAGTAGGCAGGCACCAAACCCAAACCCAAACCCAAACTGTTTTGGAGTTTGTGTTTGAGTATTGAGTTTGGGTTTGGGTTTGGGTATTTAGTATGAGTTTCTGTTTCACTTTTGCTACATCAACTTAACTAACTAATGGTCTTAAAATATAATTCCAGTCATGTCAAGTATCTTCTCCATATCTAGCTATTTATTCCATATAGATATGGACAAAAGTAAATTTCTATGCTTTGCATTGTTAAACAGTGAAGTAAAATCATTCTCAAATTGGAGAAGATAGCTTGAAAAATGGATATTTTTGATTGATTTGCCCACAACCTGCTTGATGTAGAATTAAAATCACATTTATCAACTGGAGAAGCGATTGTTCGATGTTCTGCCATAGTCAAACATTGGTTTTCAAGGGGGAGGGCGGAGGAAGGAAAGAGGTTGGAAACATGAATTCGACTCTATTTTTTTTTAGATTGAAGGATGGCCTACAATGAATGAGGGTCTCCACCTTTTCGCAATGTCTTTTCTAGTTTTCATAGATCTAGACTGAATATTTTCTGAATTATGCAGCATTTGATCATCCACGAAACTGCATACATGTGGATTTTACAGAAATAAAGGCAAAAAGTGCTATTGTAGTAATGATAGAAACATTAAATACGAATAACTTTGAGACTCGAAATGCAACTTGGTCATATTCATGTGTTTGTCATATCAAGCTAGATAAACAAATCGTACTGTGCATTTTGTGACACTGGCATGAATTTTCCAACAAAATAATCAGTGAACGTTTCAAGCCAAGTTGTTCCGGCTCGCATCTTCGCCCCATTACAGACCAAAGCCAGTCATACCGATAATATAGACTTTCGTAGCTGAGATTATGTACTGAGTGTTTGCCAGTCTTATTAATCATTTAATTCAATGTTTATAATCAAGTCAGAAATAATGAAGTTAGAGAAGATACGTGAGTTTCACATTTCATCCTCGGAAAAACTGAATTAACAAGCTTCTGCAGAGCTTCAAAAGCGCTATCTTATCTGTATTCTCTAGAATTTTCACATAGCAACTTAATTACAAAAGATAAGCATTACTTATTGGTTTCAGATAAACATTTTCTCGGCTCTTTATTTGAAATAAATAACGATTAGCTATCACTTGTAGTCTGTGCAATGAGTTTTCATTATGTGACCTTTTCAACAAACTACTATAATATGATAGAGCGTTTGAAGCTCTGCAAGAAAAGATAGTACCATTTGCCTAAATTTCTCATATACTTCAACATAAATGTACATAAATGCATGACAAATATACTTTTTGTTTTTAAATTGATATTGTAAGTCTAATAGATTGCTGTCATAGTTGTTGGCTTGTTTTTATATCTATGATACATATCTGTCAATCTTCTCATTGAAAGTTAAACGCGAAGCCTTTTTGAAAATGTGGAATCTACAACTATCAAAAACAGCAGAGACGTTGAGGAAATACTGCGAAGGACTTTATTCTGCCCGGTCCCCTGGGAATGGTTTTGCAAGTAGTCGGCATTGGATGTTTGTAATCTTATAAAATTAATGTCTTTTATTTTATTTCTATGAGCCGCATCTTTTTATGACTTCGCCCTCAATCAAATGCTCAATCTTATTAAGGAAAGTTCATCCGAATTCATGAAAACTAGAGCAGATATGAAGAAAATACGGAAACCCACATTCCTCATAAGTCATTATTAGATCAGGGCGCCAAAAACCACCAGATATGGACTTCTTTCGAAAAATGGTTCAGTAGGAATAAATCGCACCAACAATGTGCATGGTTAGCAACCGTGATGCAACCATGCATTCACATCCGCATTGCTATGCTTATTGACGCTTCCCGGCATCCGTATTCACACCTTCATTTGTTGAGCTCCGAAGATTCAGACACTTGATACATTCATGGCTATATAGCCAACAACTTTAAGTAATCGAACAATATCCATGAGGCCTCACAGTCACTGAATCAGAAACCTACGAAAGTCCAATTGGTTCATCTTAATCAAAGAATTAAAGCTCAGTAAAATATATTAGCATGTGAAAACTCATACTTTCGAGATAGAGAATTGTATTCCAAGCCACACAGACTGTAAATTCAAACGTCCATTTTCTGACTGATTTTCGGTGGAGCTCTCTATCACACGTGTAAGATTTCAATTCCATTTGTAATTCATTTCTTAGCTGTATCTTTATTTAATCTATTTTTGTCGCGACGATATAGTAAGTACATACGTAGCGACAAGTAACGCGACGCAAACGTCGCTAACCCTCTACTGAAAGGAACTATGCCATCATGCATACCAGAGATGTGCACCGCTCACGCGGTACGTCGTCCCGTCCTGAGAAGTATAACTTATATAAGTGCGACCGCACGACTTCTAAATTTTGCGAGCGGGACCAGAGCTGCCAATAGGTCACTTTTTTCAGACTGACCTGGCCAGCCGCCTGGCCTGGCTAGCCTGGTCTGCCTGGCAGACCAGACTAAATTTCGAAAGTCAGCCTGCAGCCTGGCCTGCAGGCCAAGCCAGGCATGTTAATTTTTCAGATTTTTCTTATTATGAGATCTACAGATTAGCATTAATCCATTGCATACGTTTCAATCTATGATCCGACTTGTTTTTATGAGAGAAATAGAATATAGTATGTCAATTCCCCGATAAGAGCACTCATGAATCAATTTTAAGATCGGTTTTATGAAAATCTTTGACACATGAATATGGGCCTGAGTTCTGAGATGAAACACTTTCAAATATGTAGCCAGTCAAGTGGATGTTGAAATTTAGGAATTTATGTGAAGATATTTGAATTTTTTGGAATAAATTTATAACTACGTAGATATGGAAAGTATTAGTTATCTTGAATAATTGCTGATATGTAAGGTATCTTCAATGTCAAATACCTACGAATGAGAACTTCTCAAAATTAGCTTAAAGCCTTCTACTAATCTTACGGTTTGATGACTTTTATTCATACGATAGTTTTACGAATGGACAGGACTTAATTCACCATCATTTTCATTAAACGAAACTCTGAATTCGATTCTAGTTTAGACTAGTTCTTGGAACCATAAAACTCTTTAATTGAGTAACACAATCTTCCTTAGTATAATATTGAATAAGTAAAAAGAATTTTAAATAGTCTTGGAAGAAAAAGTGCTAGAAATAATTGTAGCTGTGTATCATCCAAGGAGACAATTCAAAAAGAGTTTGAAAAATTCTAAATGACCGAGAACTGAAAGTTAATAGTAACAAACGCGGTCAGAAAACCTGATAAACAGTTTAAAAACATTGATTTAACTTTATGATCAACAGAAAATATCAGAAACAATCATCAACGACTCGTGAAGTCGTCGTATTCTTAGAATTGAATACTGTAAATGTTACTATTTAATAATACTCAGGCCAAGAACTTGAGCCTGGCATGGCCTGCAGGTCAGGTCAAAAATTGTCTAGCCTGATAACAAAGCTGGCTTTTATTATGCCTTTGAAATCTGCAGAGATACGAAGATTTGACATGGGAAGCACCTCTTGGTGAAATCCAAATGCTATTTTGTGAAACGCGATCTGAAAGGAGTGTTGAACTCTTTAGGGGTAAAAATTTGGACACCTCCCCCCACCACACCGTGACAGATAGGTTTTTGGACCCATCACAGACCGTGACAGACAGGCTTTGGAACCATCACAGAATGCAACAGACAGATTTTTAGACCCATCACAGACCGTGACAGACAGGTTCTTGGACCCATCACAGACCGTGAAAGAAACGCTTTCGGACCCATCACAGACCATGAAAGACAAGGTTTGGATCCATCACAGACCGTGACAGACAGGTATGTGAACCCATCACAGACCATGAGAGACAGGCTTTGGACCCATCACAGACCATGACAGACAGGTTTTTGGACCGTTCACAGACCGTGACAGACAAGCTTTGGACCCATCACAGACCGTGGCAGATCGGGTCTGAATCTATCACA
>CAJNOP010000815.1:18118-76171 GCA_905250075.1 Rotaria sp. Silwood1
GTCATATATGTGTGTGTCAGCGAATAAACTGAGGAAAGGTGACTTTGGTCTTGAAAAAAATAAAAATAAAACGGTGATCAGTTGCTATAAGATGAGGGTGTGAGTGCGTTCAAAGTTTGGATTATTCCTAGCAATACATACGAAGTGTTTTGAGCGTTGCTTAGACAGCCGTGATCAGGCAGTTTTGAAATCATATTGTTACAGTACCATAGCCAATTCAAATTGATATCATGTACCTTAATATTGTAGCTAAGTTTTATGTCAGTCTAAGTACTAAGTTCTTGATGGTGTCGGTTTGTTTATATCAGGGTATGGGTATGGATGTGAGTATGGGCGTGAGTGGGTGTAGGTGTGGGCGTGTGGGAGTGGACATTATTGAAGAAAAGACCATACCTACATCCACACCCACACCTCAGTTCATAGTATTGTCGCGTTTCTTCAAGAAATTCTTTTTCGAAATAATTTTTATATATCGCAAGTGATGATAATATTGTTTGGTTATGTCTAGACTTTAAACTAGCTTCACTAAAACTGATTGATACTAGAACGATAAAATAAGAACATTTTGAAATAAAACGATAGCTTTGATATATTTTATATGTCAAAATCGAAACTTGGATTGAGCAAACATGTAAAGTCAATACTCAATAATGGTCCTAAAATCATTGGGAATTCTGAATTATTTTTGAAAAGGATCATGTAACAGTGATACTTCTTTTGTGTATAGATGACTTCTCATTAAAGTTTAATTTCATGAGATCTCGCTTCTTTTGAACTGCATCTGCTTCTTCACGACAGTACAACCGATCGAATTGAAATTTTTCTGAAGATATATGAAACAGTGTTTCACAGGCGTCTTCGAAGAAAATTTCAGCTCAGTCGAACAAAGTAAGTTCTAAAGCAAATTTGTGTTCCACATTTTTCGAAGATCTCGAAAACTTTTGAACATCTACTTTCAAAATTTTTACCTCGAACAAGGATTCGAACATTTTCGATAATCTAGCGGTTGGGAAAATTTGAACTCAACGGATTGCACTCTTCCAGAGATGCAGAATATTCAGAAACCAAACTTTCATGACTCGTCGGATATACATGAAAGGAATAGCACCGCTACGTGGTGCTTTATCAAAAGAGAAACCCCGAATCCAACATGAATTTCACGATCTAATTTGCATTTCAATTCTAAGTGTTTCTTTTATTCAAGTTTGAAGTAGTTCAAACCCCAACCTTAGATGGATAGCTGATATAAATCTATACTTATTCATATACCATAACTTTGAACAGCTTCATGAATTAAAGAAAAATCAATTATCTCTCCATCACGTTCACATTTTATTAAATCGAGATCCCCTAGGCAAACTTTTTTTTTCATGCACTTGACCTGCGCAGACTTCAAGTTTTGTCCATAGCGCATGACTTTCTTGCTCAAGACAAGTGCTTGAGTGTTGCATGAGAATACACCTATGAATTTTTATTAAAATTTGACTTATTTTGAACGTAAAATTGCAAAAAAAATTGCAAAAAAAAATATAAAAAATTCTTGAATAATAGAAACGCTTGCATAAGAATTCAAGCGCATGTGCAAGAATATCAAGCGATAGAACAAGAAGTTCAAGAGCTTGAGCTCGCCGAAAGGTCTCAAGTCTGGCCTCAAGATTTGTCCATAGCGCATGACTTTCTTGATCAAGATTCTCAAGTATCTTCTGCGTAGACAAAAAGAAGTTCGTCTAGGGGACAATTTCGTGTTACTGAATAATTAGCTTGTTGAAAAAACATATCTTGCCAGATTTTTAGTGCCATCTAAAGCAAATTTATAATGTATAATTTAAAAGAAAAACTTAATTTATTAACTTACAGTATAAATATTTTAAATACCTTTGATACCAGCTTCGATTTGATGACGAATCCAGTTCTGATTCACATAAATTAACAAACCATTTACAACTCGATTTGTAGATTGGTATTTTTCCCAAGATTTACAATAAAATCGAAGGAAATCTTCATCTTTTAAATAACTTCCACTCTAAAATAATAAGCCAATTTATAGTTAAAAACAAAACAAAACAATTCAATCTGATTATATTGTACGATATTCATATATTCTAATATATGGATAAAAATCGACATTATATTATTGATTTATGTGGGCTTTTTTCTTTTCCTTACTAATACATGTTTATTTTAATAACTTTACCTGAACTATATTTTCAAGGTTCTTTTTTAATGCTTGCTTTATATACATCGTCAACTTGATTCTCTCTTGTGGATGCTTCTGGTTTTTCTTGTCGTACTTTTAGTGATGCTTTTAATATCGCATCGTTATATTCAGGGCTCGCGAAGTATCAACTAATAGCTCTAAGATATAAGTTAGAAAAAAAAATTCACTATAAGATTGATTTGAAGATAAAAACAGATCTATAAAGATCCATGAAGTTCTTTCTTGTCATGCATGGAGTTTGAAATAGTTGTACAATAGTAATCGATAAATTGACCAATGTTTCATTTAGAAGAGTATTATTTTCTGGCATCGTTCGTGTTCAGCAGTCTAAACAAATGTGTAAAACAAGAACGAAACTGTTAAATAAAACACAAGGGCTGAGCTAACAAAACACGTAAATCATTAACGCTTGGAAAATTTCTTTAAAAAACACAGAATAAAAAACGAATGACGCCTTGTGTTATTTCACCATAGAAAAGAATGTTTTTTGTAACCATAGATTTTATTCGCAAATTTCTCCCACATATAAAACGTCATGAAAAAAGCCATTAAATAAAGTACAAGTAAACTGAACGTTGTGAATGACAGTCTGCATTAATTGTATATATAATAACAAGAGAAATAAAAATAACAAGAATTCGAGCAATTGTGAAGACATTCTCACTCACTTTGTAGAAATATTATCAAAAGTTTATTTCCATATTGGGTGTGGGTGTGGATTGTGGATACGGATGTAGGTGTGGGTGTGAGTGTAGTTGGGTGCGGGTTTATTTCACCCACATCCACAGCTACATCTACACCTACACCCACCATGGAAAGGTTTTCGATTTCACTGCTAAGCATTTCAATGGTACACAAAGATTTCATAGTCGCTGTTAACGCTTCACTCTGGCTTCTTGATGGGTAAACTTTCGAAGCATGAAGACATCGTCTTGGTTCATCATCTTATAAAAATATCAGTCACATTATTTCGATACTTCGATCTTCATATCGAAAATCGCGAAAAGATCATAAATAGAATAGTGCAGCCAGGAAGAAAGCTAAACATCTAAAATGTGGACCAAAATCTACAAGAAAGAACCATACAATCAATTAGACTGTGCACGTTGCATACAGCTAAATACATTTGATAGACATCCGACTGGGAATAAATCATCAGTCGATCAGATAAACGGAAATCTTTGATGAATATACATTTCATGTTTGTCTCGATTCTTTGTAATTAATATTCCAGCCATATGTCTGTTATACTTATGACGTTGAAAAAACTCGAAGAACTGTTTAGGAATCACTTTTCTAAGTTACTTACCAGGATGCAACAGTTAAAAGAAAATTTTTCAAAATATTTCAATAATGATGGTTTCCAACTTGGTTGAATTTTGTGTGTATGAGACCCGCAGTTTGTCTGTCGAAGGACTCCTTGTTACTTGTGCAACATAAAGGGTGTGAGTCAACCCAATAACTATACCCGCACCCACACCTACATTCACACCCAGATACACAGCCACAGCCACACCCGAACGCAAGTTGAAACTGGTAGTTGTGAAGGTGTCAGTATGGAAGTGAAATAATTGTACTCACTGTCATAAACTGTAAATTAGGTTAAAAATTTATCGTTTGACTATTGTAAACGAATTTAAAACTCCTTTCATATCCAGTGTAATAGCTTATGTGTATTGGAATAATAAAAGATAATCTAGAAAGCATGGTAAAATTATAAACATTCTTTATTCTGTCGGATAATGATCTACTGCAATGAAATATTCAATGAACGATAGATGTGTGGTGTAGGATGGGAAAGAGATATTATTTTTAACTTGCGGCAGTATCAGTCATATTGATCTGTATTTACTTACTACATTCAATCGATAGATTTCGGTTTTATATGGAAAAAATGACAAATCAAAAGTAAACATCTCAGTTGTTATATACGTTATTCTAATACTTGGCAAGTAGAATGACGAAAATTGCGTTTGAAAGAATCCGAAGACGCAATCTTGTGTTACAACACCGAACAAATTTGTTTATTGACATTAGCCATGTGCACCATAGAGAAAGCGAAAAAATTCTTGTTTTTTTCAATGTGGCTGATAAGAAAAATATTTGCATAGCAGCAGTTCACTTGACATCAAAAAACTATTCATAATAAGCAACTTCGCATAACAATTGAAACATCGCTTGAATATGTCCATCGATAAAATGAGAATCTTTTTATTTCTAGATGACGTCAGAAAACCAACAAGGGATATCATTAGAACGTATTCGTGGTCCGTCCGGCATTCATTTAGATGAATTTGAATGTTGCATTTGTCACCAAGTCCCATGGAAACCTGTGGCATGTCAAACATGTGAGACGGCTTTTTGCTCAACTTGTATCACACAATGGCTTACGACAAAATCGCATCAATGTCCAATACAATGTGATCCATACGTTGAGCGAAAATGTCCACCACTGCTTGCAAAACTACTCTCCAAATTGCAGGTTGCTTGTTTATATGGACCAAACGGCTGTAAAGAGGTTAGTCATATAGAATTTGACTTATTCTGTATTAATTTTCGACTCAGGTCGTTCCATACGAGGCACTAGAAAAACATGAGATTCAGTGTGGCCATCAGCCTCAAAAATGTCCCGGATGCCAGTCACCAATATCGAAGAATGATTTCACAGATCATGTAGATCAATGTCCATTGATTATTTTGACCTGTTCTGATTGCAAACTCGCTTTTAAACGCTGTGATGCCGCTAATGTACATACGAATACTATTTGCTTGAAGGAACAGTTGCAACAGTTACGACTCGAGTCTGAAACAAACAAACGACAACTAAGTGAACATCAAAGTGAGTTGCAAAAGCTTCGTGGAGACTGTGAATCGTACGCGCAACAGTTAGCTGAAATACGCGACTTATTATCTAAGTCAAGGGTTGTGCTCGACCGTAAAAGTGATAACGTGACTAATTGCATTTCTGACTTAATTGAAATAAATTTTGCCGACATTCCTGGTGGTCGAAACGGCTTATATCCTTTCCCTTCCGAATATAAGGATTTGACGTGGACTGATTTTCATTACATGGACGAGTCTATGGCGAAGAGTTCATACCCGAGAACTGGTTATGTTACTGCCTTCATACCTAATCGCAGTCCATATATCGTCTTATCGGGCTTATCGTCTGCAAAGATATGCGTCACAGATCAAGCAAAAACATTTCATATTATCTCACTCGATGCTTGTGCTGCTTGGAATGACAATTTGCAACTGACCATCACAGGCCATCGAAAATCTACTCAAAACCATACGCATACATCAACACTACTCTTTGGCCAACCGCAACGAATCGAACTCGGCTGGACGGATATCGATACACTCAGATTTCAACCGACCGGCGGTACTGCTCATTCAGGTACAGGGTCGGGTTCCGGCTTTCATTTTATACTTACTTGTCTAACCATTCATTGGTGCATTTGAATCTATTATTACCTTGACTATAGATAAAAACGATCGTTCCAACAGTTGATTCGAACAAACTATGAACTTCTATTTTAAAAGAAGTATTCAATCCTCTTTCCTTTGTAGTTTGATTGTTAACATATTCAAGAAACATAGGAAACCTTGAGTCAATATTTACATTCTCCCAAGATACACTGACACAGATGCTGATTCTACTTCTACTTCCTACAATTTCCATTAGATCTTAACCACCTCTATCTAGTCCAACTGTCACTTTTGAGAATCGGCCACGTTAAGACAGAGTAGGTGCAATTGGTCTTTTAACCAACACTTACTCAAATCATGCTCACATCCACGAGTGTATCCATCGTACCCAAAAAATCCTTCATTTTTGTAAGAACTTATCTATCAGAACATCTATGTGATTCAGTTAACAACGATCGCAAACACCTCGCCGATAATTTCATATTGAATATCGGATTCTCCATCATGTGGGTCTAGATGTACATGCAAAGAAGTCAAATGCGGTGTAATATATGCGTAGTGCCGCAGACCTTCACTCATACAATAAAAGTTCTACAGATAACGGCTCCCTGACCCACACTATTTGGTCGAGACGTCCATTATTATCGATAAGCATTAGAACCCCTTGAAATAACTCACACAGTTAATCGTGTACAAGAACCAATGATCATTGATAACATTCTCGCAAGATACAAAACGAAATACATCACACATGCTTCTTATATCTCTTCATCTTATTCACTCACGACATTTTGGCATGTTTCGCATAGACAATCTATAAATATTTCCAAGTACCTCATCAACATACGTTGTTTTTTCTGAGTATGTTGGATTCAGGGAAAACAATAGAAGAAAGTTTGATAAAGCTTTCACATTTTTTACACGAATCTTGATGAAAATGGTTTTCGTATTGGTCAAGCCATTGATTATACTCGAACGCTTAGTACCATCTCATCATCAGATAGTCACTAAATATCTCACATTTATTGGTATTCTCTAAGATAAATACTTCATGTTCAGTGATGCATCACAATTTTTTCCGAAACCATTGAGTTTCAATTAACAAATATTGTCATCGAATCTTGTTGATATTGTAAATACCTCTAGCAATAATGCTTGCTATTATCAAAACAAGAAGAAAACACTGAAAATACTGAACTACGTGAATGAAAGTTAATAACAACAAAAAAAATAATTAGTAGCATTGGATCGTTGGAAAAGAATGCACGATAAGAGCAATATTTCATTGTTATCGTTCATCCTTTGTTGAAGAAATGATACCTACACCCTTCAACTTGACGTTCATGCTGAATTTCAAGTCTAGTGATGCCATAAACAAACTTATAACTGTCAAAAGAAAAACTTTTAAAAAAGTGAAATTTGAAAGTGTAGGTGAGCGTGTAAATGTTCTTTTGATCCATACAAATCTACAACCGCAACCATACTCACACCCTTCAAAACAAAGTCTAGCATTGAATATAATAAAAAAAGGATACTTATTTTGATACAATAGTCTGAATTTGAATGATATTGATTATGTCAACAAAATTTGCAAAATATGATATATTTCAAAACGAATTCTACTCTCTTCTGTATATGTTACATAAGTGGTTGCGAATAGCATTAACTAAAAGAAGTATCCTCATTCAACACGTATACTATAGAGTTTAATCTTATGTATATGTATGAATGAATTGCAAAATGATTGTACCGTTCTGTGAAAAAAATGGTCAAAAAAAAAAATTTCGATTTTAACAGCGATGATTAGCGTGTTCTATGCTAATACATGAGAGGAGAATGTGAATAAATTTTCTCAACTGCCACACTATCCAAGTGACCGGAATACGATAGTTTTTTTTAAGTTACTCTTTGAATTCAAAGTCATATGACTTTGATAATACACGGCTCAGTTGAATTTTTCGATGATATTTTAGATTTTAACGTTGAGCCTTCTCTTTGTCATGAGGAACCATGATTGATCTAGAGTTAGCGGCTGAAACAACATGATTTATTCTGAATTATATTTTGTTATAACACTTATCAAGCTATAAAATTTGCAAATGCACGATGAGTTACAGAATGTATTTAATTAGCCAACTTTTTTTTGAGAGTTCATTAACTTGTCAGACACAATCTAATATTGATTCGCATGACTCTTGATAGTTTCTTAAATATGACGTCAATTAATATATTCTATAGCTACTTGAGCTTTAGTTTTGATGCAGTCATGCAATGATTATCTCGCGTGACATATTGACACTAATTTGTCTCGTTTTCACGAACTATAAAATGTCTGACCTTGACATTTTAAATGATAGTTGACCACAATGAGTAGATAAAATGATTAAAATTTCATATCAAACTGTCATATTTAAAAAGAGTTATACATCAAACAAACTAAAAACTTTCGCGTGCCAGCAAATCGAGGATTGACTGTACTTATGTTATTGAGAGAAAATTGCAATAAGAAACGCACTAAAAGAATCAATTAGTTTCATATTCGAGACGTATAGACTGTTCACTATAATATCACGAATATTCGAAGTTCAAATGATAATAGAACCAAATGGTTATATGGCGTTTGTTACTGATAGATCATAGCAAAAATCAAACTATTTAATATTGAGCATCCAATATCCCCGAGAATGGTTCGAGGCAAAGTTGTGATTTTTTTGGGTAGTAGTGAGGACTTCTGAGACGGATATAAGCTGAAAAAAAATCATAGAGATTGATTGAGGAGAACTCTAGTTATGAATGTTCGAACACCACTCTTCTATTTGATCTAGATGAATTGTTTCACAGTTCATAAAAAATTGATTTAAAAAGATTCGAATAAAGCATGCATGAAAAACGGTGGGCATTGGGTTGTGAACAAATGGTTTATTTTATTAATAATTAAATTATATAGATTTCCAGATGTATAAAAGATAGTTCACACACTATGCTACCTAATACATTTAAAGCTAAAGCAAAAAAACAAATACTGATTTTCAAGTTGCATATTGCTGTGAATTTTATAACTATTACTAATCAATTTCAACTTACAAAACATTAGAGATATGATTGTATTTTGACTCAAGCGATTTTCTTTTGTGTTTTTCTGCTTTGATACAGAAAATTTTATACAAATTAAGAGGAGTACATCTATTTTAGTTTATAAGCATACAATCATTATGCATTTACAAAAAGGAACTAAATTGTTACAATGACAATAACTGATACTGATAAAAACATTAAGTAGTGTTTGACTGCTCTGTAAGAGAACACGAACAATAATTGATTTATTATTGTATGATAGTGTTGTTTCGCATTCGACATTGTTTTTCATCAATCATTATCGAAGCCACATTATTTCTTGTCACTGTATGATTTATTGGATTTACTTGATTTAGTCGGTTACTAAGGCATGCTAATATAAATTTACGTAGATTTTGTCGGAATCCATAGACAGACATGTACAGAAAAAATACATTAATTGCATTTCTTGTAAACATTAATGTGTTCGTAGCAAGGAATACAGTATCGGTATAGTCATGACCTATAATCTCATCTGCAAAAACAGAAAAACACAGACGATTGGGCAGAGTACAAATAACATAAGTTAAACACATTAGTAACAACATCTTTGAAATGCGACGCTTGCGTTGAGCATTCCTTGTTAATTGATTATTTGTCGATTTTTGTTTAAGAATAAGTTTTCTCACAGTAAGAAGTGTACACACAATGATGACAGTAAACGGTAGAATATACATGATCACTAGGTGAATCTTTATAAGAAAATGAATATTAATTTCAATAATGTTCAGTTTAATACTTACCCATGGATATTGAAGCAAATAGAAGTTATTAAGTTCAATGTTCAATGTGTAAGAGCATACCACAACTTTTTGTCCTATTTCTGTATTATTATTATATGTCAAATATTCAAAACCCAATCCTAATAAATATCCATTAATTGCGAATAAAATCACCAGAATAACAGTACAAAATGTCAATGCAACGAATGGTCGGGCTATTCTATTTTTGTACCATCTACTTCTTAAGAAACACGCTCGGTCAAGTTCGACAAAAGTAAGAAACATTGCTGATGTATGTAAGGTGTAAAAAGCAAGAAAATGACTCAATTCGCACAGGAACAATGATTGACCCCATATTGGCTTTTGGCCATCTGTGAATATGTCTACTGCACGACTTAAATTCCATTGATAAAGTGAAATAGTATCCATAAGACATAAAAATATTAAATAAATATTGGTTGATATTCGACGATTTTCTTTATTGAGTAAGATAATAATGCATATAAGATTACCCACAGTACCAATCACAATCAAAAACGTAGGCAGTATACCACCTATGATAAACTCAATCATTTCGTAAGGAGCTGGATCTTTCTTTTGAGACCACACAACCATTTGATGCTCACTGATATTTACAGTACTTAGTATATGCTGCGACAGATTGTCGTAAGAGAAAATTCTGTTCTCTTCATTTCCTTCACGTTGTCACCGAGTTTCTTTTTCTATTCACACTCTTGTTGAATGTTTCTTATCATCTTACTTTTTTCTATTACTAATGAGATCAGAGGAAATAAGAGAAAATTTTATGTTCTATGTCTAAGCCATTTTTAACCATCATCTCATTCATTATAAATTGCTCTATATAGGTCATCAGTGATGGCACCTGCTAGTAAAATACTAGTCTGAATAAAATTAATTAAAACCCTATAATCCTACAGTCATAACCGAAATCACAAATCCGATTATTTTGCAACAAAAGTTAACACTCTCTTCAAAAATCAATCTTAGACTAGGAATATCCGAATTGCATGAAGCTTTCAGTCTCATATCATAACGTTTGACGGAGACATTTACCAAACAAGGTTCAGAAATAGCTAATTTGACAAACCAAATTTTTCTGCTCAGGCTCATTTTGTATAGTAAAGTTTTATGTTTGAAAAAACATTTCAGGATGTGGGTGTAGGTTGAATTAATATCGACTAAGACCTACATCCATTCACACTCACACTCGCACATACATCCACCCAATGTTTGAAAGTAAAATTTTTTGTCACATTATAACTTTTATTTTATTATGTAGTGTAAAAAAAGAATAAACGATAGCTATTTGTTATTATAGTATTTGATGAGTCACGTATTAAAGAAGAAAATCCTTAGTTTGAATGGAGTAATAGTATTTACGACGGCGCTGGAAATGTATCTTTTTCTTGACCAAACCATACACATGCATACCCACGCAGACAGATAAATGGCATAAACGTTGTTTTGACACATTAATGATGAAAAGTGAAGAAAAAACTGCTTTAAAACTCGTTCACTCGACAAATAAAAGAAATCAATGAGTGTAAACGAGTTTTTTTTTGCTGATAACGCATCTTCACGGAGTTCACGAGAATATTACGTCAATGAACGTGTTTTAACGTACAAAATAGATAGATTAGACAAATAAATGCGTTTTTGACATCGACATTCATTCATTTTAACAAGTTAAGGCATTCAGAATGAATATAAGAATAGTTGCTCGTTATAACTGAATTATATAACATTATTGTCAAAAAAAAAACAATATATTTCAAGTAAGGCAAACAGCTATGAATTTATTAATGCTAAGTACTTCCACTTCGATTGGGATACTGAAAAAAAAACATAGAATTAGGAATAGGAGGAAATTTGACATTAATTCCACGTCGAAAAGCAATCTTTTGAATAATACAATCTAAACTAGTAACTTCTAATGTTGTTCCATGATATGTTCCATATAATACGTTAGTACATTTATATATTCGATGATTTATTGACATGGTGTCTGCTGTTGCAAGTAAACTGACTGGTCGAATAACAAGAACTGGTTCATTACCATTATCAAAAGAAATAATTGTTTCCAAAAAACCAATTGCTGGTATATTCTTTCTATTGTACATTAAACACCCATCATGTATCCTTCGAAAAATATCAATACGATCAGATGTGAATCGTTGTTGTTCAACAAATACTGTTTTATATAGATTGTATGATTGTCCACCAGTATATTTAGTCACAAATTTTTTAACATCAGGAGCTAGTGAACCTAGATGAACCTTTTTGTGAAATCGAGTAATATGTTGATTTAGGTGCGACAATCTTGAAGGAATTGCATATCTCGTACTAGTATTAATTTGATAATCAAATATTTTCAGTTCAGATGGTAAAGATGAATCAGATGTGGCTAGCCACGTTTGCTGTAAGAGATCCAAGTTTCTTAGCAATTCAATTGTTGGACTATTTCCACTGTGAATTAATCGAGTGAGTGTACCTGTATCAAAAGATAAGGAAAATGAGAATATAAATATATAGTTTGTTGCTTAGAAATAATTTTATTAATTCGCATTTATCGTTTAATAGCTGGAGAAACATCTTATTCAATGTAAATATTTTATGACAGCAATAAATCGCAGAAATTATATGAAGGAAGAAATTTCTATTTCAATATATTTAAGACAATTAATGAAATACTATATATATATGTTATTCAAAAATATCTCTCAATTCACTATAGAATTTATATTATTACTAATGATGAACACTGATAGTATTGCTATTGAAGTGAAGTGATGCAGCAAATATTATTTTTTATCCAGTTTAGCGTCGGATAGTCATCCCGAAAGCGAACAGAATAGAACAAGATGAAGATGAAATATAATTAAGTGACAATAAATAATGATGAGATTTTTCTATCAACATAAAGATCTTTCGTTGTATTAGTATTAATATTTCACTCCATATATAGCATCCATTTTTTTCTGATGAGAAACCAAATTTGATTTAATAATTCTTGAATCTGAATAACTTATCCATTCGGTTTAGTATCTGCTTTCAGTATTCTTCAGCTTTACATAAATCTCATAAAATATTGAATATACTTACCAATTGTAGTTTCAAATTCAAAAGTGGAATATCGAAAAGCTGGTCCATAATTTCTAATACTATCTGCAAAATGATTTAATGCGTGAATAACAGGCTTTGCTTGCTGTTTCTATAATAATAACCGATGAGAATGTACTGTTAGGACTAATATACTATTAGTCTAAATGCGTATGCTAAGAAAAAATTACATCTATAACTTCACCGTATATAAAGATTCAAATTTTCTGTTAAATTCTTCTAAAAGACTTCGTACATCCTGATGTGTAGCAAGATCAATTTTTGATGATTCAATTAAGTGAGCTGCAAATGCTAAACAACGGAAGTGATCATATCTTTGTTCATCCAAGACTTGATCGAATGCACTGTAAATAAAAATGAAATAGGATGATAATATAAATAACTGAATTGGGCATGACTCACTTATATCCAAATAGCAACAACATTTTATATTCATTCGCTTTGTATATATTGTATTGCTTTAAGTCTCGTGGAACTCTATACGTAGTAGATGGATATGAAATTGATTTAACTATTGCTGATACAGCATCTGTAGCATCTCGTATACTCATTTCTGGAGTAATTCCAGTTTTTCGTGAAACACTATCAAAAAATATATGCAGTATACGAGCCTAAATATGTTTAAATTTTACTACAAATGCAAATAAACTCAGAAATTGAACTTTTTACCATTACACCTTCATAAAGTGTATGAAGAGTATCTGATAAAAAAGATTGATAAACGTCAAAATATTTTAATGTGCGTAATTCGCACGGACCACGCAATCCGTCTAATCCGTCATTAATGGATGTGATAGAATTACGTCTTTCCTCGCTTGATGATCGCTATAAAATAAGCAAAATTTTGTGAAAATATCAATAGAGAGCTTGTAAACTATTTTCTCCTTACTTGTAATAGTGCAACAGCTTCATCATATGTATCATTCGATCGTAATTCAAAATCATCATTATCATTCTGCACGAATACTCGAGCATTACCACCACCAATCTTTATGTTCTCACCTTAAAAAGACAGAATCATTTAGTTTGTGAATATTTTTCGTACTTGTATCACAAAAAACTACTATTAAAAGTCATATTTTCAATTCATTTTCTTTACCAAAACAATATGCAATTTATTAATTTAAACATTACACACCTATTATCTTACAATGAATGCAGCCATAGTAACCACCAGCTTCTGTATGATTAATAATTAACGATGTGGCTGGCCTATCACACGTAGCTACTATGACAAATACACGAATAGTTTGATCAACACAGTTAGATGAAGAAATGGGTGTGTATTGAAGACCAATTCGTTCAAGTTGTGTAAGTTCTTTTACTAGATGTTTCAAAAATATTTGCATTTCGCTTTTATTTGGTTTTACATAGCCCACGGATATTACCGAAAAATTTTAGAGAAAAAATAACTTCTAAAAAGTAAATCTTAAACGAGACAAATATTATAATTTAAGTATTTTTTAACAACTCTTTTTCTCTACAAAAAAATTAAAATAGATGTCGCAAGCCAATAGTCATTTATCGTATTTGTGTTTCTATGCATTCATATCATTGGATATAAGCATTGTTCTTTCTTTCTGTTTCTTCATGGCTTTGTTCCCTTGTGTCTTTCTTTCTTTGTTTCCTTGTCTTGACATTACATAAGCTTGCAACACTTGTATCATGCAGTCATTTTTAAATTGTAATCAGGAAGAGAGGATTGTCGACACTTTTGCTGTTGAGGTACTATATTTCCATGAAAAATGTTTTGAGTGAATTAAACAGAATAGAATTTTTTAAAGAAATGAATAAAATGAAAATATTTAATTGACTATTAATAGAATCATCTTCGCATGAAATGAATCAGATCTATTTATATGAATAAAAAGAATATGAATTTATTTTAGCGCATGTTGATAGAATTATTTATACATAAATGAAAAATAGGATTTAATATTAAAAATAAAATAAAAATATATTTTTTTTGAATGTTAATAGAGTTATCTTGGTATGAAATAAATTAGATATATTTATATGAATAAACAGAATATAAATTTATTCTAGTGCATGTTGATAGAATTATTTATATATAAATGAAAAATAGAATTTAATATGAAAAATAAAATAAAAAAATTTTTTTTTGAATGTTAATAGAGCCATCTTCGCATGAAATAAATCAGATGTATTTAGATGAATAAACAGAATATGAATTTATTTTAGTGCATGTTGATAGAATTATTTATACATAAATTAAAAATAGAATTTAAAATAAGAAACAAAATGAAAATATTTAGTTGAATGTTAATAGAGTTGTCTTGGCATAATGTAAATCACATATATGTATATGAATAAGCAGAAGATAAATTTCTTTTATTGCATGTTGATAGAATTACCTACATAGGAATTAAAAATAGTAAACAAAATGAAACTTTTCTTTGATAAATTGCAATTTTTATTTATGGTTTCCGAGATAAAGACAATTTTACCATTGTTTTCTTTTGTTTTGTAAGAATTGAGAAGTGTGGCGAAATGCACTTATTATTAGTAATTCGAATATCACGTTCATTAGTATACATTATGTACAGCTACTAGTGTGTGTATGGGCAGAATTTTGATTCATTGTCTGTTATAACAAGAGAAATCGGTGGCGCATGGGATCTGTTAAAATATGGTTTTTTAACAATTTTCAGAAATTTAAAAATGTTAGAAATTACGAGTTTTCATGCGTTTGACTCAATAATGCGACAAAATGGTTGCATATCACTAGCGTTAAAATGTTTGTTTGGAACGCCTTGTACACTTCAACAAATGTCCGAATTTTTCCGTTTTAATGCAGTTATTTTATAAATGTGTTTAAATATTTATTTTTCCACTCGTTCTAACCATGTGAAAGTCCAAATTATATCAACTGTTGAAACGCAAAAATTCGGACATTTGTCGAAGTGTACAAGGCGTTGAGAGCAAAACTGAAAGTGGCTGTTTTTACGTGTTAATTTGTTATTTTTGACTGCTTGGGTATCCTTTATCAACACCGGCACCGATTGCTTTCATTGGTGGGTGATGAAAAATACCTTATTGCACCATAACAGCATTGTGTCCTGGACTGCTTTTCTAACTATTAAGAGCTTCTGTTGGATTAACTGTAGTTGTTTTTCTTAAAGAACCCGAGTGACCAAAGGATATTTCAAAGCCATGAAATTTAAAATTACGTATTTCATATGGTTTACTCCACATTAATTGTGCGTGTCGATGATCACATGTATATCTAACTGGTTCCTATTTTCCTTTATTACCCCAACTATGCATATTACCACCACAAACATCTGGATTGTTTTCAACAACATCAACAGCATGTGTACGAGCAACATACGCAAGATTAATGGATGGTTCAAGTGATGGTAAACCGTATTGTTGACGATGATGATTAATAAGTGTAAATATCTTTTTTTCCGTCGCATCCATACCATAAAATAAGGACTTTTGTTTTTCATTATCTCTTAATTAGAAAAAACATATAATAATGAAAGTATTCTTCTTCAAATTTGTTTCTTTGTACTATCTCTTCGTTTCACTTGCATCAAAAGTATTTACTCATTATGTGATAGAAAAAGACGGCATGTTGATTCTCTGCATGTTATCATCATGAAATAGAAAAGCATTGTTCGCTCTGAACAAAGAAAATTGCACTATGGATTGACACATGCAGATTGAATTGAAGCGCTATTCGTATTTAAGTATTTAGAAAGAATGGAAAAATATGGTTTACCATCAAGAAGAAAGACAACTTTCTACTTTTATTTCTTTCAAGGAAAACGTGAAAAGCGACTGATGGCACCGTTGTTCGCTTCTGGTGTCTACTATCTCTTTCTATTCTGCACACATGTTCATTTCAATAAACTCTCTTGATATATTACATATAGACCGCTTTACTCTATTGAATCATGTAACATCACCTAAACAGTTTCTGTTATAACCACATGAAGAGTAACGTAAGAATATATATATATAACAGATAGTGCAAAGAAACAATTTCAAAGAAGAGAAGCCACTCTTAGCAACGAATGATATATTTTCATTCGTATTTTTATTGGCTGGAGGCTTATAAGTGAATTCAGAATAGTCCTCGTTGATACAATTAAGATCTGATTTTTTAAACGGTATAGTCATACCAAAGTTACCGGTCATGCACGATGTAGTAATAAATAAATGTATCATAATTGTAATCCATAAAGTTATATTTTCAAGTGGGTAGAACAGACTTCGACGCATATCTACATTTCATGCTCATCTGAAAACGCTTGATACTGAACGGATTAGGATTTAGAAGTTCAATGAATTTAATTATGGTGTATAAAATAATTGTTGCTTTAATACTTTGTGACAAGATGAAACACTGCTAAGAAGGTAGTTTCATAAACTATTCTGCTAGTTGAACATAAACGAGCACCGCATAAAAGAAGGCTAATCTAAATGCTATGGTGTAAAAGCCAACAAGAAGACTAAGCCTATTGTAAGATATAATTATGCAGTTCAGTCATATTTATTGCTATCATCAATAATATCATCATCATCATCATCATAATCACAACTACTAATACAATTGACATCATCAGTTTTCTCTCCACTACCAATCAAATTGGTGCCTTCACAGTCACAGTTAAGCACTATTTGAGAGTGTGGGCGTAGATGACCAGAGAACCGACATTCACACTACACTCACACCTATCACATGCTATCCACACCCTACACCCACAATCTACATCCACCCGTCGAAAACTGCATCCAGTCATTTATCTTTTAGCAAAATTTTTTCCTGTCCGAAACTGACTTGTGGTTCTTCATAGCTATCTTTAAAGAAAAATTTTCTCTCTCGTCCTCTACAGGTAAGTTTTGGGCAGAAATAAATGTTTGCTAAAATTTAAGTCAATAGATTCAGTTTTCGACGCTGATTTCGAATATCATATCGATTTTGCTTCAATACTATACCAAACCAATGAAAACTGCTAAAATATTCAATCTCTATTAGAAAACTATAAGGACAGCATGAAAAATCAGATAGTGTAAGCCTCGTTTCACAGACTTTATATTATATCAATATATAGTTTACTTCATTCAGTTTTTAATTCTCTATCTTTTGATATATACTATGAAAAATTTCAATGATCTGTTGAAACACAAGCTAGCATGTCTTTAATAGAGTGTTTTTTCTTGTTTTTTTTTCAAAATTGTATTATAGTGCCAAAAGTTGATATTGGCTAACTTTTCAAAGAAAAGTTTTCTTAGCGAATGCTTGGCATATGGAAATGATGCGTGACGAGCTGATGAACTGTCTCTGAATTATCAGTTTCTCTTCTGTATCATAGACAGGACATTTTTCTATCGATGCCATTAAGAGTTCTGAATGAAACTTTTTGGAAAAACTTTCAATTAAATTCATATTACGTTGCTTTACTTTAGATTTCGCATTACTTTCAGTTGATTGTTGTACTGGTTTCAGATCCGCGTTTTTTGTTTGAGTAACATCTTTTACATTGCGTTTTTCATTTACAGATGGATTTTCCTTTCAATGAAAAGAATGTAGTTTTTCCAATAACATTTTATGAGTTCTCGGTGTCATATTGTCTTCGATAGATTTCAGATCAGCCAACCATCCGTGTTCAACAACATCATCCAACGCTAACTCATATAAATTTCATTTTTCTGCGACCTTGCATTCTTGTAGTAATGAAAATACATCTTCACAATAATATGTAGGTAATGCTTGAAATGATGTTGACTGACTCTTTAATTGTTCATTCATTACACTTTTAACAGTATAATCAGAAAATTTTCTTATAGATTTTAAACCATCATTGGTTATTGTGAACCATAAATGATTAAAGACATTTGTTTCTTTCATATAATCATCATCACTACCTTCGAACAGTAGCGGTAAAACAAATGATAATATTGGACAATCTTTCATATGTGTAGTTCCATAATTCGCAGTACGAGTAAAAAATACGGTCGTATACCTCATAATTTTCTGCTTCTTTATATTCTTTAAGAAATGCAATAAACCATGGATCGGTTTTGTCGCAATCTGTCTTCAATATTGTTTCGAAATACTTCTTAAATAAAACAATCAATTTGCTGTCATTGTCACTCATTACTTCTTTATAGATTTTGGATATAATATGTTCTTTATATTTCACCAATGATTGTCGACCATTTTCCAACAAAGAGTCAACAATTGTGTCTTTATGTTCATTATCACCTAATGATAAAACATTAACAATTTCATTTATGATTGTTAGTTGTTGCTCAATTTCTCATCAGAACATGGATTTATCCGTGGTATATCATCAGATGCAGCCATTCGTCAGTCTGTATGCACGATTGAAGATTAATAATTATCTAAAAGTGCTGAAACAAAGAGCACTGTGAAAACTGTTACTGCATTGTCTGAAATATTCTCATCATGAATGTGTATTGAGTATGTTTAAATTGTCTCATTAAGAATTTTTCTGCTATTGTGCGAAAAAACTCGAAAACTAACGATTACCTGAGCTTTTGCTGTTGAGATTATACTCCGATTGAGAAATAAAACCCTTGAACATTTTCTAACTTCGACTTTATCGAATCGAGTGCAGAATCTTATTAGATGCGACAAGTTCTGATGAATCAATCTGACATGATCTTTTCAGATCTTATCACCAAACTGAAGAGATTCGACAGGATCTGACTAAGCTTTATTCATTATCACTTGCTCATATATTCCCTAGGAAAAGATGTTTGCAATTCGTATTGAAATAAAATCATTACCATAAAAGCATATTTAAAAAAAAAAATAATGGTATGTTCTGAGTGTGTGGATTTTTCTATTACCATCTATACTTGATTTTTAGTTTGTACTCAGCAGAAACACATATTCAGAAAATTGGGGAATCAGTCAGCGAAGATTAGGAATGAAATATGGACACACTAGAGATCAGCGGGGACACATAACCACATCACACCAGTGTAGATGAGGGAGAAGACGCGAACACACAGAATGTTTTTGTCTGTTAATATAAGTTTGGTATCTCCCTGCACTGTTGCAACGTCCTCGATTTTCTAAATATGTGACACCTTTCTTTATATTTATGCCTGACTAGAAAAGAATTCACTGCAATAAAGGTGGCCGCATGTCCAGATTCATAGACTTGATTTTGTTGCTGTCATCAAAAATAGATTTTTAAATTTTTCAGCACTATAGAATTCCCTTTTCAAAAAAAGTAACTTTATACCTGATAAAGCTTTAAATTCTCTATCATCCTGCATATATGTTAACTATCTAGCATTTGTGTGCTGCGGCACATTCAGCACATAAATATTAGACAAGACGAGAATATATAGGATGATTGAAAATTTCAAGATGTATCAGAACATATAATTCCTATTTTTAAAAGATAACTCTATAGTGCTGAAAAATTTCACACTCTAGTTTTGATGACAGTGACAAAATCGCATCTGGGAAATCTGGACATGAAGGTGCCTTCATTGCACTCGTTTTATGTTAGTAATGCATAAATGGAAACTAAAAAGTAAATATGAAGAGTGATAAAAAAAAGTCCAATCACTCTTAGGATATATCCTTATTTTTTTAAAAGTATGCTTCTACGGTAACGATTTAATTCAAATACGAACTGCCAACTTTTTTTTCCAAGGGAGTATATAAACATATAAACGCTCAGATTTATAACAGCTACAGCAAATTTCGGCTACCTGCTTTTATCATTCCTCTATGAAGAAACAGAACATTCGATAGATACAGCTATTATTAAGCAAACGCAGTACAGACAGTTTACCCATCTGAGAGAAGAAAAGTGTTGCATATGTAGAACCGAAATAAATGAGGACAAGAGCAAAGGTAGTAAAACGATATAAAAGGCAAACAAAGTGTAAAACCAAAAAAGTCCTTAAAGCATAAGAAACAATACAAACGCTAAGGCTAACTTTTCTTATCAACATCGTAAAATAAAAGAAGTATTTTTCCTCGGTGAGAATCCCGATAATCGAAAACGATCGTTTAGAAGCTTTAACGACGTCGTAAGTGAATTCAACGGCTAGCATAGAGCGATACACGACACACAGCTTAGCGTTTCATTAGGTTCTGTACCTCGAGGGTGTGAGTGTGCTGAGCAATCACAATATTAATATTTCAACTGCACAACGACGGTCATCAAATGCCACTTCTTGGAACTCTTCAAAAGTCATACAAAAGATTTGAGTGGAGCACGCTTTTTAGCGTGTAGGTGTGGGTGTAAGTAAGTATGGCTTTGGATGTGTGTGTGCCTGTAGTTGTTGGTTCATGTCCTAGTGAGTTTTATGAGTCAGAAAGCACATACAGGTGAAGATAGATGAGCTAAGGATTATCATGTACACCCAAACTCATAACCATACACATCCACACCCATTGTGAATTTGGGTGTCACAAGCATGTGGATTGACCAATGCGAATATGACGATAATCCTAAATAAAAGACATGCTTGCATATGCCATTCATGTTTATAGTTTTAACAAGACTTCAAATCTAAAAGTCAATGTAAATACATATAAAATATGTTTTTTAATATTATGTTTCCTTTAAAATCAATTTTTTGTTTGTTTTGCGAATCTCCTCTTCGAGTAATTGAAAGATCAGCATCTAATTGATATTCATTTGATACAATCAATAAAACGTGTTCCTGTTGTATTATATTAACCGATGTCGATGGCGTAGGAAACTTTAAATATGAGGCTGTGGCTGTGGCTGTGCTTGATGTCGATAATTAAAAAAAGATCCACACCCATTGAATGTCACTATAGACTATTGAATTCCTTCCCTACCACACTCAACTCTGTTTCATCTTATTTTTTTTCTCAACTTTTCATAACCTTCAATTCTGATATACAACAAATTAAGACAGATTTCAATTGTATCTGTAGTTTTGCAGGCAACAGTCGATTATGATTGAAGATTTTAAATCTCATTGAAACACTCTTTTGAACACCTCTAAATTTAAACCCAGGTTAATCATACCGCCTAACCTAGTAAAGAAATTCTTTTTTCTCGATTGAATGAATCGGAAATCATATCCTAGAAATTCTCATCTCAAGGTAATACGTCTTTCGATTTGAACCGAACATGCATTGATTGCCTTTGCATACTTGTTGTACGATCATGATTATGTTTGTATTGTGATTGATTGCGTTTAAGTGGCCAATATTTTTTCTTAAGACTTTTGCAACAAAGGCTATTTTTAATCAATAGATATCGATTAATTGGGTGTAGATGTAGGTATATATGACGAGAACATCCACTAGCATACATGCATCCATACCAACACCCACACCCAAAGGATTAAGAGACCTTCCTTGAATTGCTTTGCAGAAGATCTTTATTTACTGAAAATAATTATCTTCTTCGGTTCTACTGAATCATCATTAGAGTTTCGTGTTTTTTAAATTCAATCACTGTTTTTCTACTAGATGGATATAATTTTTCTCAGAAGAGTCAAGTTTTTTTTATAAAAATATAGAGAATTCTAGTTACTGCAGTATCTGAGTCATTGAAGATTCATTCATAAAAAGTATTCAGTCATTCACCTTCATCTCATCATTTGTATTAGAAGATCTTATTAAAAAACAATATTAGTCTCATTTGAAATACATACTATAGAATGCACAAAAAAGAAAGTTGATAAAATAAAATTTAAAGTTCAGCAACAATTCCAATTTGAATCGTATGTTTTTGGTATCATTCATATATTGAAAATATATAATTAATGGACTGTTAGACATAAGCTCAAAGAAAGTATATGGGTGAATTATTTGTACTGTAATTTCTAGTCTACTCTCTAAAAGTTCAACCAGGAACTATCTTGGAATCCGTAACAAGCACCGAGTATTTTGGGACTCATCTACTCTCGTTATGTGTATATTAGTCAGCCTTGTACCATTAGGATGATTCCTATTCTTGCGAACGCCGATAAAGTTGGAATGAAATTCATTTTATTTTTTATTCAGCATGATTTATTTGATAGAAATTTTTAAAAAAATGATCAAACATTATCACTTTAATCAATGGAAAATCGTTGAATTCAATTATTTCGCAAATCGGCGACATAAATATTGCTATATCGATCGAAGAGCTGATTTACTCGAACAAGAATTTTTCTGAGCCCGCAATTAGAAACATTTGAGCCCGATGAAATTAGTTCGGGCTCAAAAAAAAATGTTTTGTGTCTTTTGACTTCGAAATATGAAATGAGCCCGATTATCCATAGTTCTGAACCTGCTATAGTTTATTTAGTTCAAAAAAAATAACATAATTTTATATAACAGAAAAAAATCATCGACAAAATTTACATCGGGTAATTTTAGTGATCGATGGTAATTTAATAAACTACATAATTGTGAACGTGAAACAACACCTTCATATTGATGTTCAATAGCTCGATGTGTTTGAATGTAAGAAAGACCAGCTGCAACAGAATTTATAACAATTTCTCTAACTGGTGATGGTGCTCGTGTTGTTGATGCACGATGAGCATGATTATGTTCATTGGATGTTGAAACTGTTATTCCACCATCATAAGAAAAAATAACTTTGACTTGAAAATCGCACTCAGGATATTTTCTGTACTTTGAACATCGATATATGACCTTCTTTCCAGCTTCAATTTCTTCTGTACGTTTTATAGATACAGCATTTTGTACGATAAAGGATTGAAATTCATTTTCACTGAAAAATTTGTCGACAATATTCCACGTTCGGTTGGGCATAGTGAAATGTTTAAGAAATACAATAACAAACGTGTAAGAAATTCAAAAAATACTGAATGTACACAAGTTACGCATCATGATAATCTATCGTATTGATGAAATTTATCATGCACGTGCCATCTACACAATATCTTACGGCCGGGCTCAAAACAATGGATAGCCGGGCTCAACAGACACATAACATTTTTTTGAGCCCGGACGAATTTCATCGGGCTCAAATCTGTCTAATTGCGGGCTCAAAAAAAATATTTATCCGATTTACTCGTTATCCTTTACCATTTCCACCCACAATGACAGTGCTCTGCGTCGCCTCTGTAGACCAACGCGTCACTCGATGATTGCTTGAGTCTGCTACATAGATGGTACCAAATGTATTGACAAACAGTCCAGTAGGATAAAACAATTGTGTCATTGAATTTCCTTGGCGTTGGCCCCCAGCAACGACAATGCCTTTGTGTTACACCTTTATTTCATTTCCACACACGATGATTTTTGTAGTCTGATACGTAGACAGTTTGTTGTTGATCGACAAACAGGTGACTTGGTCAGGTGAGTTGATTATGACCATCATCTTCACCATGACCACCGGCCATTACAGTTCCATTCTTGTCTCCTATTTGATATCGTCTTACTTCGTGTTTCTCAGCATCAAAAACGTATAGATATCTTTTATTATTCATGGCCAGTTGTTGACAAGCGATGTTGTCAACTATGATTTCTCTTTGATCTGTGCCGTTACGACGAGATCAATGTCAAACTCGTTGATTCCACCTGTCACATATAATGAGATTATTCGTTTCTTTGTCCATCAACACATCGGTTAGATGATTCAATTGATCCAGTCAATTTCCCTAGCCCTGACCATTAGCTACTACTACTCCATTTGTATCATGTATCTTCCATTCAATGATACGATTATTGCGCGTGTCAGCGATGATCATTATTTGGTCATCATCATCAACGAAAAGACTGTAAGAGTAGTAAACTTGATTTGTGGCATCATCTTGTCCATGGCCTTCAGTCATGACTGTTCCATCCTGTGTTCAATGAGCATTGACTGGAATATTGAAAATATCTTTTCGATCTATTATTCAGTCTCCATACGAGATATTTGGAAGATATTAGGGAGGATACTGGTAAAATTTTGTGAGATATTTTTGGAAACTTCAGGTCAAATTCTTTATAGTAAAACTTGGAGCTGCGTGATACAGAAATCGTAGCAAGAGTACAAGCAAATTCGTCAGAATTGAGTGTTTCAGTATTGCGTGATATCACAGTCAACAATCCGTATTTCGCATCATTTGCGGGACGAATGCTTATGTTAACTGCAAACGAAGGTGATTGACATAACAATCAAGTTAGGATTGTTGTTTAGAGCTTTCTTCAAGTTTTCATATATGTTTCTTCTAAATAGACATTGAAATGAGATAGAATAGTAGTGGTACCCACCCTTATATCTCATGAGAAAGTAGTATTTTGCATTGACAGAAAATAAAGAAGCCCATGGCGTGATATTTCGATAAGTAGAAATTTGATATTACTCCAACGACTTCGTAAGTATTTGATTTTTTCTCCAAAAAAAAAGGTTATCTTTATAGAAGAAAAATCGCGATAAAAGTAACAAGCAAGTGCTTTTGTGATCCATCCATTCTAAACATGAATATTGTTGTTGTCGATCTGACTGAGTTTCGTCGAAAAGTAGCTCGCATCAACACATCTTTTTGAAAAAAATCCTTAGCTGAGAAAGAATGCTTACGTTTCTAACAGGGACAGTGTTAGAACAAAATTTTTGTTATGAAACGATACAGCCAAAACTCTTCTTTCTTCGGCAAAAGAAGACTTTCTCTAAGATGACAATAATCTGATCATTTTTTGGGCTTGAGATTTTTTCAAAACCTTAAGGAGCTGGAATATTAGAACGTTATTCGAATCATGAAAAATATCACTTTTGATGAAATGTATGTTGATCGTGATTTGTTACTTATTTCAAAAGTCTAGTAATTTAGATAGAACGTACATTCTTTGATATCAAATAGTCATATAAACAAATTTATATTTTTTTTATTAGATTAATTAATAGAAGAGTCGAACATTACAAGAAAAATAAATTGATTAAATATATATATATAGATAGAAACTTTTCATTATGTTAGATTTCTGCGAAAAAAATTCATAACTTGTCCTGGTATAATTTGAATATCTGAATCATCTGTTAATGGTATTGGTGTTGCATGAGTGTGCCCATATATTCGTGTTTTTGTAAGATGATCTAAGTAGATAGATTTAAAATTAAATAGAAACTTTTAATAATTTAATTAATTTAATACCTTCATGTTGTGCTTGTTTTTGTTCTTCTTCTGTTAAATTTTCTTCATCACGATGAATTAAAAGTGAATCATGTTCACGATATGATACAATTAAATCTTCAAAATCATCCATTAATTTTCTTAAAATTTTGTCTTTCACTCTATCAGCATCATATTTATCCAATGGATCATCTTCATTATCTGGTTCAAATCGATAAAGTTGAGAAAGTTCATCATTTGTAAAATGTCGATCAAGTTGTTTAGAATCGACGACACGTTGCGACATAGCTTGTTTAATTATTTGACGTTTATATATTTTTTCTTCCATTGTACCTTTTCCAATAATACCTGAAACAAAGAAAAACCATTTTTTTTGATTGTTTCTATTTTGAATTAAAGGCTTACGATAGATATAGACGGGTTTCTTTTGTCCAAGTCGATATGAACGAAACATAGCTTGAAGATCATGTGCTTAAATAATTTCAGAATGATTTCTTTTTTTTTTTAGTTTTCAAATTTATAAATGTTAAAAATTTACCTGGATTCCAACTAACATCAAAAATAATAACACGATTAGCTGAATAAAGATTAATACCAATACCACCAGCCATTGTTGATATAAGAAATAAACGTGCTCGAGTATTTTCAACTTCATTAAATGTTTTGATATCAGCTGCTCGTTGTTTAATTGAAACTTTTCCTATTATTGAAATCTTTTTTCTTATCATATTAATAAAATAAATGAAATCTTTACCATCCATACGAAAATAATCAGTACCCTTAATCCATTTTGGTGAAGGTGCTCTTGAACTCCAACGTTCAAGCCATTGTTCAATATAATCAAGTGCAAGAAGACTTCGAGTAAATACCAATAATTTATCACCGATAGTTTCACATTCATTTAAAATTGCTCGAAATAATTCAAATTTACCCGAAAGTTCAATCTAAATAAGATAACTTTTTTTTTGTCAAATGCTTTCCGAATGAAAACTTACATCAAATTGTGATCGATCTACATCGAATATATCATACCACCATTCTTTTTTCATTGCTTTTACTACATTTGTTATTCTATCAGTACTTATCACATCATCGTTATCATTCGTATTTGAAAAATATTTGCTGATGATCGGTCGAGAAGTGGTAGTAGTTGTCTAAAAATTTTACAAATTTGTTTCTATTTTATTTCAAACAGTATCCGTAAAAAAAACTATACATTGCAAAATAAAATAGAGTTCAATATGAATAGTACATGAACATTCGTCGTTATTTTGATTTTTATTTATAAAAGATATTTTAGTTTAAAACAAAAATAAAAGGTACACCTAAATTCGAATATGTATGTACTATACTTTTTAAATTCTATCTTATTTTGCACATTCTAGAGGTACTCTATTTATAATCTATTGAAATTCCTTACTGCTTGTGTAATTTTGTTGTTAGGTGCTTGTTTAGTACGTTTTTGTGTTCGTGATCCTCCGTATTCGTCTTCAATATCATCAGGATCATCTTGAAAAAATTGATCTGTTTCGACTTGATCTTCACCTTTTAAATATTTTTGATAACCATCAATAAAATGAGGTTTAAGAAGCCATGGATGCTAAAGAATGAAATTATCTATAAACAATACAAAGATTAATAATCTTACTGTCCAGATCTTCATCAAATACTGATAATCAGTGAGTAATTTAGCCATATCTTTAAAAAAAGTAAAATACAATAAATTTTATTTTTAAAAACAAAACCAAGAAGAACCTACTTAGTCGAGCTGTTGGATCAATATTTTGAATTAATAAATATGTTCGATAGAGTTCTTGTTGTAATGGCATACATTTTATTTTTACAGCTTATTAAAAACAAAAAACAAAAACACAATATTCATTTATTCACTGAATATCATATTTACCATATTCGAATTTCGGTGGTAAAAATGAACGTAATACATCAAAATCACGTCGATGAAGAACAGTCTTTAAACGTTGATTTAATGCATATGCTCGACGTCGCATATATGCTACATCACCTGGTGAACTATCTTTATGTTGACCAGCTTCGATAGGTATTCGAAAATTTCGAGAAAATTCATGTTCACTACCTAAAATTTTCTAATTAGTTTTCAAAACTTAGAAATATATTCAAACTAACCAAGATAATTAGGTTTACAAAAATTAATCATAGCATAATATTCTTTTAAATTATTTTGCATTGGTGTACCAGTCAACACAATTCGACGTAATGTACGTACTTCATTTACTACACGAGCAATAGCACTCTTTGGATTTTTACTAATATCAACAAAAAACCTAATGAAAAAAAAAAAATAAACAAAAGAAACTTACATCATATGACCTTCATCACAGACAATCAGATCTGGACCAGGTGAACGAAGATATTTTCCTAATAGTAAAAGAAATGTTTATTTATCTCTTCATAGATTTGAAGAATATTGAATACTTACGATATTTTTCAATCGTAGCTAAATTAGCTTTTGTTTTAGTCATCTTTGCTGTCCATCCTTGATCATTACTATCTGATGAATCATGATCACTATCTTCAGTTGATCTTTGTTTTTTCTTTGATTTCTTACGTGGAGTTGTAACAGTTGAATCCGATGCATAATTTAATAAACGATACATTTCATAACCCATTATTAATATACCACCACCTTCATACCACTAAAAAAGAAAATTATAAAAACAATAAGATTTCTAAAGATCGACATTGATTTTACAGAACGAAGAAATTGAATACGATCTTTTTTTTGTATATCATCAGCACTGAATAAATAAACATTAATACATGGTTCAAGATCACCTATCCATTGTCGAAATTCATTTTTCCAACTTAAAATATATTAAATAATCAAAAATAAAAAATAAAAATGGTCTAATTATACATACTTATTTGCAGTGTTTAATGGACAAAGTATTAATACTCGATGAATATGAGTTAATTTTGGATAACGAAATAATGTATGAATTAATGATATGGTTGTAAATGTTTTACCTAAACCCATACAATGAGCTAAAATAGCACCTGAACCTCCTCGATCTTCATTTGTTTCTTTATCAATACTAGCAGCAATTCGTGCTGTTGATTCATATACTTGACTCCAAAGAAATCGAACACCTTCAACTGATTAAATTTAAAAACAAAAATAAATAAATAAATATTATTAATACATGGAATATATATTACCTTGATGTTGTTTCATAAATTGAACAAGCATTAAATCAACTTCAATAATAATATCATTTGTATTTGGATCTGTTTCAAGTACTAATTCAAATGCAACAGGTAATTTTTTTCGTTCATGTTCAGTAATTATATATTCATTGTATTCTTTTTGTTTTTGAATACGTTCTAAACGAGCTAATTCTTCACGTTCTTGTTGAATTTTAATACGTTTATCACGTTCAGTTTGTTCTTTCATAGCTTGTTTTGTTTCAATATTTAATTTATTATTAGCTATTTCAGCTAGAAAAATAAATGCATAATATGTATATATATATTTAATAAAAATAATTATCTTACGTCGATGTACAACTTTCTTTTTAATAGGTTTTCGTTGTTCTTTATTTTCATCGTCATCATCATCATCAATAATAATTGTTTCATCAGAATCAGATGAGACTATTATTTGAGGTTTCTTTTTTCGTGTTGTACGTTTTAATGGAATGATAAGATCATCATCATCATCATCATCTATATTCTCAATAGTTGAAGTTTTATCAAGTAATTTTGAAGATTTACGATTCGATGTAGATAAAGGCATTAAAGAATTAGTTAAATGTTGTTGTTTTTTTATTTTATTCATACCAGTATACCTTATGTAATTAATATTTATAGGTTTTTTTTTTTTTTTTTCATTTGTTAATATCACTTACCAAGGTGAATCAGGTTCATCACATGTATCAAGACTGAAATTAGAATATTTTCTAAAACAAAAATGAAAACATGTAATTCTATAAAAATCTATGCTCACCGTTTATTCATAGTTTCGTCTAGTTTAGAATGATCAAGCAAATTAGAAGATGATAAATGTTTTTGAAGACGTTCCCAAAATAATGATGGCATAAAGACAACGGAATAATTAAAAGTATATATGAAGTTTTTGTTTAATACAAAGAAAATAAATCGATTCAAATAATAATAAACCAATGCATAAAAAGAAAACAAATGTTTATATTGGATAGTATTTTTCTTTCTTTTGTTAGAAAAGAGAATAACGATATAGTTCATTGTACTATTTCGATTTAATATAGCATATGTACATAGACGACGATCATATGAATCACTAGCTTAGCGATAATAACAGAAAAAGAAAATCAACTAATACATTAAATTAAAAACAAGAAACTATCACTTAATGCCAAACAACAACGTAAAAAATATTAGATATATAGTATACAATGAAGTGAAAAACTGTTTTAGTAAAAAAAAAGAACACATTCTCTGTGCTACTTATCTTTTTTCATTTGAATATTTGTGAATCCAAAAACTTTTCAATGAAATAAAAAAAAATGGCGATTTGTTTCACATAATCCTATCTTATTGAGCTATATTTTTTTTCAAACTTCATTGTTGTGACAATGGAATATACAATTAACCTATTTTATCATCAAAATAATTTTAAAAATATACAAATTTAATATATCTGTAGTTCAATTATAGAAATCTAGATCATTCCTGTAAGCAATGAAAGAAGCCGAACGTATTTTCTATATTAATAAAAGATACTTTTTATACAAAATCTAAATTCATATGAAAAAAAAAGAAATTTACAATCAATAGAAGAAAAAAAAAATATATATATATAACATTTTTTTTGTTTAATGTTGAATCTTGGATGATTCGAATTATTTTTGTAAATATTAAATTTATCATAAATTATTTTGTTTAATCCACCATAAAATTTTATTATTAGCAGACATATCAAATATTTGTTTAAGTTCAAAATGATGACTATTAGCAATAATTTTAAGTTCATTAATGCCTTTTAAACCCCAACGTGAATCTTGCATTTGAAGATTAGTATGAAAACGTCGATTACTTTCAGGTGTAATTCGTCCATCATCAGGTAATCCATAAGGACCATAAGTAATTAAACTACCTTCTGATTTTAAAACTCGTTCAGCTAATCGAAATAATCCTTGTGTACATTCAATTGGTGTAACATGAATAAGATTTGAACAATAAATAAAATCAAAAGATTGTTCAGCAATTGTAGTCGATGAAAGAACATCAATACATAATGGTGATGCTACATTTTTTGTAAATGCATTTACTTCATATTCATCAATATAAGCTTGAATACTTTTTAAATATTTTTGATCATAATCCGATGGTTGAAAAGTAGCAAGAGGAAAATAAGCAGCAAAATGAACAATATGTTGACCAGTACCTGAACCTATTTCAAGAATAGAAACTGGTATTGAAGAAGGTATTATATTATCAAGTAATATATCTAAAATTGGTTGTTTATTAGATTCAGCAGCTGATGTAAAAAGTTTATCAGGAAATGGTTGTTGTTGAATTTGAATAATATCATCGTCAGTAGCCATTCCTTAAATTAAAAAATTCTACGAACATTTTTCTTGCAAATATTATATAATTGCAACATATGTTGGTTTTACAATCCTATTAAAATGAATAATCATTTTTTTTCTTCTACTATGACCTATTCAAATAAGTGAATAAAAGTCAATGAAAGAAAAAACTTTTTAAAAAGTGTCACCATAAAAAAAATCCAGTTACATAAACATACGAACACTATTTAAAGACATTTTGTTCTGATTGTGTGTTTCTATCGTGAGAAAAAAAAAAGAATTCTTATTGGTTAACGAATGAAAATTTACGTATATATATATATATAGATGAGGCTGTTTATTTGATCAAAATAACTTTACAAAAAAAAAATTGCTTTTCTATTTTTAGAAAAGAATTAATGGCGTTCTTATAAGTCTGCAGTTTTCTTTGCAAATATCTGGTCAATATATACCGTGCATCTCTCGTTATATTAATACAACATATATGAAGGGTATCCCTTCCTCTTTTTTCGAATTTCCTCAACAACGATTTCATAAGAAAACTTTGAACTCTTTACAGTAGATAGATCTCGACTACTATGACCTGAAGTTCTCACATATGTACATACCCATTTTGATCCTAGTTGTCACACAAAACGTTTAAGCTCGATCGGTTGAAGTGTCTCAAAGAAAAACAATTATCCATTATCTTTCTTTTATCTGTATAAAAATCAATACTTTCACTATTTAGAACATTCACAAACATACTTCAGATATTCGAATATGTCGTTTTCGTTGCTAGTGTTTAGAAAGGCAGCATATCTCATAATAGAAAGTACTGATTGTTTGAACTTTTGTGTCAATGATTGCGGTTGTACGCAGAAAAACTATAAATTTTTAAATCGAAGACAACAACAAAGGGTGAACATGCCATATTGTATATTTCTGTATTCTCAATCAATGGATAAAAAAATTAAAATTTTAAGTTGAAATCAAATCTTATTCAATATTATTTTAACTATGAAAGAATGACAAGTGCAAAGTATAACGTCTAGACTATATAGTCTATCAGCATTCTCCTTCATTTTTTCTTTGGAGCGTATTGATACATTGAATTCGTTGTATTTCAAAAAAAGATAACATCTTTTTGTAAAATGATTATATGATAGTATTAATGTATCTTCATGTCCAAAAATATTTTTCATGCACTTCCTTTGTCAGAATCTCTAGATGATGGTCAAATGATTAACTTGGTGTCTTAAAATATCTAAATTTTATTTTACACTTTACCCAGAACCTGTCAGATCCACAGTTTGCGTACGTGGATTCCGGTTCAAATAATAATCTTCTGAGGCCAATCAAAACCAATATTAGATTTTTGTTTGGAGCCTCAAGTTAGTAATTTGATACACTTTCTTTAAATATGAAATGAAAAAGTAGGCGAAAAAAAATAAATATCCTTTCTTCTATTGTGCTTACAGTCATAGCTAATTATATTGTTTAATTAAATGCAGTCAATAATGATGAACAAAACAAATAATTTCTCAACAATAGAGATTTGCTGATCGATTGGATTTTTTTGTGATTGTCTTTTTATTCACTGATTATTTTTCTTCTTTCATCCATCCTTTTTTTCTTTATAAGGTTTCTTTTGTTTTTTTCTTTTTATTACTGTTTTTATCGAAGATTATGTTCAGCTGATAAATCTAAAAATTATTGAAGTCTATGATTAAAGAAACAAAGAAAGTATATCACTGATAAACGCTAACTCTATTCTTTTGACTAATATATAGTTAATATTTTGAAAATAAATAACATTAAAAATAAATGCTAAATTATATATTATTGAAATCTAATATTTAAAAAAATATATTTTAATTGAAAATATTTCCGTTGTTTTGTTATATAAAGAGTATATGCTAACATCATTTAATGACAACATATAGAAGATAGAATTTCTTCTTTTTTACTATTATTATAACGTCACTATTTCACTTCCGTTGTACTATCGAATCAATCTTGGTTAGTTATGATTGTCTTGGTATGTGGTAGAACCTAAGCTATGTAGCGTGTGCATGTTTGTGTATGTGTGCTCATTCATCTTATATTATTCCATTTAAGAATAGAAAACATGATCTTCTCTTCATGCTTTCATCGTCATCGTCATTTTTTTTTGGACGACGCCAAAAAGGAATTGTCGACTTCGTCGGAAAGAAGAAACACACCGTTCTTTTTTGGGGGAATGAAGAGAAGGAAGAGTTATATGAGTAATAGTGCAAAATGTCTTGTCGTTCGTCTTCATTATCAATTTCTTTGTTAGACGAGCGGAATAAGCATACTCACTACTACATTCTCTTTCTGTTTTTAATACTTTACCGACATTACACACATAAAGACGTTTACCGGCTTTCACCTTCGTTGGCTATAGTGTTGAGATGTCTTTTAGTCAAAAAGAAAGAGCAAAACTTTTTTTTGGGGAGAACAATACAGGAAGATAGCCTTCCGTTCGTTGTGTGCTGCTTTCCTCTCTTATGTGCAACTCAAAAGTTTTTTTCTTTGAAATTGATTCAAGCATCGTCCCTATTAGTGAGACAAGTCGACGAGCATGTCAAACTGAACATGCGGTAGAGCGTCAACAGATTAATATATGAGAAAAAAAATTGAGAGAAAGAAAAAAAAAATGAGAACATATCAGGTCTGTTCACTCATCACTACGTATTTTCATAAATAATGAAAGAGCAACTGAAAGGAAAAAATGATGAAGACAAAAAGAAAAAAAAAGAAAATGAAATGAACACGAGATTCTTCTTTTTCTTTTCTTCATCATTTCATATTAAGATTTGTCATTGTTACTGATGTTGAATAGGTGATCATCTAGCTTGTTTTTTTTAGATATGCTGGCTCATTCACCAAGAGACCGTTCTCGATCGCCTCATAGTACTGATGGAACTTCAGCAGCTAAACAATTGCATCATGCAAATCAAAATGATCCATCTAGTCAAATTGAATCGACTGATAATAATAAAATGAAAAAAGAAAATGAATCACAACAACGTATAAAAAATCTTAAAGTAAGTTAATAAGAAAATTTAACCAAATAGTCAAGTCATTTTCTTATTACAGTCATTTATTCAAACATTACTTAATGAATCAACATCAATCGGTTCAACATATGATGAACAAATGAAAGCACTTGAAAATGCTTGTATTGAAGAATATCATGATTTATCTGCTGATCGTATTCGACGAATGGTTCGTAGTGCATTAAAATTACGTAAAACTCAACCATCATCTTCAACACATTCACATACAACTAGTCCATTCTTACATAAGGTAGAACATTTAATATTAAATTAAATTAAATACCGATAACTTCTTTTTTTTTTTGTAGGAGCATACTAAAGTTTTATCTACAACAAACGAACGTTTTAATTCTAATGAAAATAGTAGCAAAAAAAATCGATCAAATTCATTTTCGAATAATCCAACAACAAAAACAGTAAATAAACTTTAAAAGAAAATTTCAATACTAATTATTTCCTTTTTTTTATAGTCTGATTTGGTTTCATCGTCAGCATTATCAGCACTTGATGCTGATTTTCTTCGTCATGCTTTTTCACAACAATTTCGACCATCACTTGATTTATCTGCTTATTTTTCAGCTACTACTCCTTCGAACGGTACTAATTCAACATCATCTCTCTTTCGTCCAAATTTTTCTCCATCAACTTTTCTTCAATCATTAACAAATACAACATCACTTGCACCATCATTACCACCACCACCTCCACCTCCACCAACATTCGTTTCATCTCATACACTTACAAATGGTTATTTTATTTTGTTTTTATTTCATAAATTTTATGTTTTCTTTGTTTCACTTTATATAGGAACAAGTGATTCATCATCTATTAAATCATCAAAACAAATGAAATTATCTAATACAGAAACAAATTCTATTAAAGTTCTCATCAATGCTTATCGTGAAGCAGCTTCATATTTATGTCGATCAGCTGATGAACTCGAACAATTAATATGATATATATCTTCATGTATATATATATATAGTGCTGTGAAAAATTATTGAATCATCTGTTCGATTTCAGTTGTTTACTAGTTTCGACTTCTGAGAGAAGCAAAATCTATGCGTTTACATGTGTTTAATTATGCTCTATCGAGCTATAAAATCAGATTTCTTGGCGCTACTATTAAGTGTCTTTGGTATCAAAATGACTTTAGTTTTATTTGAAAGTCATATATACAGATAAAAGAATTTCTACTGAGCATTGTCAAAAAGGAAAAAGTTTGAAAAAGAGGTATTATTGACCAAGTCAAAATATCTTGCAAACATTATCTCAATTTCATGTTTTAGCAAGGATATTTTGAAACACAATCATGATGTGGGAGAATTTTAAGTTGTTTTCTCGGCTTATTTCGTGCATACTTGTGATGTCTGTTTTGACATTGTATGTCTCTTTGAAAAAAAATGATTACTATTCGTATCTTTATGTTGAAAAATTAATCTTGTATGTGTTTCAAATATTCTTGGTAAAATACTGAACTTAGCTGATGTTTCCAAGTCATTTTGACTTGCTCAATAACGCTTCACTTTCAAATGTAAATGATTTTCAATAGGAATTCTTCTTTCTTTCACAGCATTGTATTTATATGTATATGTGTAATCGTTTTCATTTCGGTAAAATATTAGAACATTAATACAATTTAAGTACATACGAATGAACAAAACCACTTTGTGTCATAAAATAAAGAATATTCTTTATCCTTTATTAAATTAATCTTCTTGACTTTGACAATATAATGCAAATATAAAGTGTACATACTTATTATTAAAAATATTCGAAAGGTTAGTGTGCAAGTCTCGTGACGACAAAAATTTAGTGATTAAGAACCTGTATGGTTTCAACAATGCACATGACATAATGAAGTAGAAATCTAATATATAATAATATTGAAGAGATTAATCTGCATATAGATATATCAATACTTGCATTTCTTCAAGTTTTTCAATGAGTTAAGTCTTATGAAATGATTTCGACTAATGTCAGCATAGATCAGTACCATCTAGAATGTGGGTGTGAGTGTGGGTGGTAATGTGGTGTGTCAGTCTTCTATCCTTCATACCCACACCCACATCCTGATGTTGATGATGAAATTTTATTAGTAAAATAAAACCAGAAGATTACAATAAAGTGAGAAGAGAAAAAAGGAGATGGAAAATCAAGAATAATAAGAAAACCAATTGCAACTGGGAAAAATTAAAGTGACCACTATTGACGACAACATACCGTTCACTTACTATATCACACAACAATTTCAAGAGCCTGATATGTACACAGGATGCTTTCGATCGATGAGGGCGATAGGAGACTAATGAAGCTGATCAAAGTAGCAATTTTCTTCAGTACCATGCCCTCTCCCCCAACCAATGTCGAGAAAATCAGCGAATCATTTATTTATTGATGCTGTTTTGCTCGTGTCCAATAGTAAGTCATGATTGCTCGGTTCATTTTCTTGAATATCATATGATTTGAGATTGATTAATATAAACAATTCTTTTGTTTTCTTTTTACTTGGATCATTACTCGTATCGTCGAGGTACATTAACAATATCATCTATTTGCAAATTTGTAGGTTCCACTCCAGGATTAGCAGCAAGTATTGCTTGTAGTGTACAGCCGTACGTTTGACTTAAATCCCAGAAAGTATCACCCTCTTTGATTGTGTAACGAAAAGTTATTGGTTTGTGGAGCAAATTACAATCTAAATACAAGTAAACATATTTTCTCAATACCGAAAGCTAAGAAATTCGATGAAACTATCGTTTCTCTCATCACAATGTGTTCTTCTGTGTTTCTATCTCTCCGACAATTTTTCTGCTGAGAAATTCTTCGTTGCTCAAATATACTCATTATTGAGATCCTATACGCATGATTTCACATACGATGAAGAGCAAACAGGTGTATTAAGTTTTGACTCCTGCAAGTAATATTCTTTTTTTATATGTTGTTTCAGTAGAATAGGCTGATATTTGTAGCATATGTAATATAGACACCTAGATCTACTCTACACTAAAACTTCAGCTTTCTATATCTTGTAATCAGAAATTCGAACAATCTATCATAACCAGTCACTCTCATTTTTCTGCAGATTATTTATTTATTCTGTCATTTATTCACGTGGTTATTAACAGAGAAACATGCTGAATTGCCTTTTACCTATGAAGACAATAAACCCTACTTACATATCTAGAATAATACAAATTTATATTTGATAATTCATACTTATACCATGCCAAATATTTCCAAAAATGATAAAGAACTTAGATCGATAGTATTAGGTTTCAAAAATCTCAATCCATCATAGCGTGCACCTCAGATTTTAAGGTTTATTCAAGAATCGGAAAATCTTCCGCTTTTGAAAAGAAATACAATTTATGATAAACAAAGGTCAGGTCGCCCTATTATAATAAAAATATTAGTGTTCAACAATAAGTCAAATCATAAGATTAAAGAAACAGCGTCAATTAGAAATGTGACATACATTCTAAATACAAAAGGAATTGAATATTACCCAAACACGGGACACAATACTACCAGAAAATTAAAATTAAAATGGTCTAAAATAAGAAATCCCAAAGACTAATCGATAGTAATAAAATTGGAAGAGTAATTTGTGTCAAACAATTAAAAGTTTAATTTGGAATTAGGCAATCGATTACCCAATACAGATTTTTAGTAGCAGATTTAATTTACAAACATTTCAGAAAGAAGTAATCTTTTGGAAAGTTATTTCATCGCTTGCGCTCAGTCCAACTGGAGGTTCAATTAATTTTATTATGTAGTTACGTTAACAACAATAAAAAACTAAGAAAAATATCAAACTATATTTATCAAGTCATTAGTGGCTAAAATTTTAAAACAGAAGTCGAACTAGCAATAAAACTAGCATTTAAAAATACTCCTTTGGTGCCGGTTTCTTAAGATAAAAAAGCTGAGATGAATATTATTGAATCTTTATATGACGAGTATATTGATCCTAAAATTGGTGATGCAAAATTGGCTGAATTAAAGGAAAATTGAGAGGAGAAAGCTTTGAAAACGCATCGAAATCGGAAAGCCAAGTGATACACAAATAAAAAGTGTTTATCATAGTCACATGCGAATAAGCGATAGAAAAAGCACCGAATCGATTAAAGCAAGTGATAGATCAACATTGATGCACGCATTTTTATTATACTTAGAGAATTTTGATTTATAAACATCGTTAAAACCATTATTTTTTATTTAATATCCTTAATATAGCGCAGAAAAATCCTATTAAATTGAGATTACTTGTTTCTCTCTGACTAGAAGATGTAGAAAGTTGGAATTCTAGCGTAGAATAGATTTAGATGTCTACTATATATATACTGCAAATATTAGCCTATTCTACTGAAAAAACATAGAAGAAACATCACTTGAAGGAGATCAGAATTTAGCCACACGCATTAGTTTTTGCCTGCAGTAGAGAACTGATTCGTTGTGACACCAGTTGGTACATGACAGACAGAAATAATCAATCATAGAGGGCAAGGCAAGCGATAGGACCAATACAGTCATTCTTGACGTAGGATTTATGTTTTATTCAAAGCAACATACCTGGTTTTGGATGAGGTTGAATTTTTGATGATGAACTAGATGCCGCCGCTGCGGACTTCAATAGATTAGTGTTACTGGATGCGGCACAATGTGACTTCGGTGTACCTGAACAAAGAGAAGATAGTCTGTTTGTTGTTCGAACTGTATAGAAGAGGAGCTCTTCTAACTCCTGATCAATCCACACAACAGTGTGTTTTGTCCCTGCAATAGAGAAACATCTGGCTCACATTTGATGGGTTGGTAGAAAAAGCATTTAAGCAAACAGATTCTAGTATAGTTTTTCTCCTCTATTCTAAGGACGAGCCATTGCTATACGCGGGTCGATTGTGGATTAGCATGAGTTCCCTTCTATATGATCGGAAGAGTACCATAATGAATCCGTACTGGAATAAAGAAAAATTTGCAATTGAACGATATTTGCTAAATGCATTTAGTTCAACTTAGTTTTCAGTGAACGAAATGCTAAGTAGAAAAAACGTTAGCTTAATAAAGTTGCTAGAAAAAATAAGTCCACCATTAAGTAGCACTTGAAGAATTTTCTATCAGCTTTCTAAATATTAGATAAATATTGAAAAGCAGACAGATTTGATGAAGCAAGAGAGTAAAACACGCAGTCCTTTGGTCGGACTCGTTCTGATGGAGTCTCAACGGAAGCTAGCTATTTTTATTAATATTTTCCGATTGATTCTGATATTTTGTGAGCTACTTCTTTTTGGTTAAAAGGTTTGATCAAAATTGACCCTATCACTATTAGTCTGAGTATACTAATATTTCTGTTTCAATTAGAGCTTGTTTAGAAATACTTCTTTTGTCTAAATTTCTTCTATTCTGGTTTTCAGTGATCATTCGTTTGGTTAAGACGTTCATTATCTGATCACAGTTTCTTCAAAAACGGTTAGTCTGCTTTTTGACTGTGCAAATAGGCACTCATGTGAATGGACGATGTGTTTCTTATTAAACAAGCTCAACAGGTGCATTCGAAAGGTACGACTCGCAAGCGCTCAAACGCTTTTCTGTGATCATTTCAAAAATAGAAAGCGGTTACCAGATTAAGGCCATTTTTACTGTTCTATAAATGACTGAGAATACTTTATTCTGTTATTTCAAACAAAACCACATAGGTTTCATTACTGCAATATGAGTTTTTACCTGGTCGTACATTTGTTTAATGTGAGCCCTACGAAATTATGTAGGGCTTCGTATGTATAGTAGAAAGCAAGCAACTTACAGTCGATGCAATGCTTGAAAATGATGGTTCGAGAAGAACATATGGTGGAGAAAGTTCACGCAGATGTATAATGTGTAAATCATTGGCAGCTTTGACTTTACTAACAACTTCCAAATAGAATCCAGGAAGGAGCAAAATTTCATCTTCTGTTTTGTAATATGAATGCGACTTAATGGTTTTCCAATTCATACATTCAATGTTGAAGAGAGTTTTTGGTCCTCTGTCACCCAAATACATAGGTTGTTTCAGCACTTCGAGTGACAAAGTACATGAAGAGAATGCCCACCATATATAGTGCTCACCAGGACGATATTTTGAATAAATATCAGCCTTGACACCGCGATAATCACCTTAGCCGAGCATGGTTGTGTTTTAAAGAGTGCACCAATGAATAGCTTGAGATAAGGAAGCCATGGTTTATGATTTAGACGATCTCTATCGCGCAACGTCTCATTCAGAATTGAATATAAGCTTCGAGGCTTCACCTCCATGGTGTAAAGATGGATAGCGGCCGATTCATCAGAAGAAAGATTATCGACTGGACTCTTCGAAGCATTCTTAGCAATCCAAACGTCACGAGGTAAGTTATGAAATAGTGACTTTATTGATTCAATAGCTTCCTCGAGAGAAACAGACTTTAACTTTTCATAATCTTCGAGAGGCTGTAGACTAGCTTCAGGTTTATCGCAAGTGTTTTCAATTAAACGGGGATTCCAGTAGTTATGATCTCTTGATTTCGCCATAATTGAGAAAATACGATAATACTAGAAAAATCAGAAATATTAGTTATGGAAATAGACTGAAAAAAATATTACTTTTATCAGCACCCTCGTCCTTTTCTCCATCAGAAATCATCATCAGCTTCTAGTAAAGCATAGAAACCTTTTTAATGCCTAAGGGTTGATTAGTCTGCAGTTTTTTAAAGAGTGTGCTGTCCCTCAAAACCACTTTGTTGGAATCGGAAAGTTCTCATGTTACCCAAAAAATTAATCAATAATCCAAAGCAATTCTTAGCTAATTGAATACACTAATAAATTCCCAGTAAAACATTTTTTTTGCTGTACTTTCAGTATATTTTCCCATGATTCAAAAGACTTCGCCACCAGATGAAGACATCCGAGATACGGGTGTGGGTGTTGGAGCCTCTCATTCATCTACACGCCCATCCTTTATGAGCACCTTTCGACGGATCGCATCAGTCTTTCTTTCTTTCTTCTTAAACATCCACCTGAAATCCTAAGGATACTGATATAAGTCTTAAGGATCTCAATGTGATGATTCACATATCACTCGAAGCTATCAGCTCTCATGCAATCGCCCTAATAAAATGGTGAAACGGTCAAAATTTTGCATTCTGACTTCAAAGTACAAGCATATAGCTGATTGTGAATTGGCATGAAGCTGTGTCATCTACTGTTTGACGCATTATGGTGTTGATTGGAATGATTGGCACTTGATGCTTCATAATAATTGAAGTGGCGAAAGTTGTTCCTCTAGCTCCGTACCATCGACGAGAGAAGCGAAGCGTTGTGTACTCACTGTTATAGATTTTACGATGATCGGAAGCTTTTCATCTTTATTGTCACCTATAGCGATCTGACTGATAGATTTTGACCTTCATTGATGCAGATCGATTCGTGATCATAAGTGTCTCTACTAATATCATTACTCGCACTCAAAGGTTACAATTGTATTCGTGTACTTTTTATGCGGTATTTCATTAAATTTGCAGTTACATTGTACAGATGGTCAATTTTTATCTCTTTAATAAGTGAAATTCATTAGTAGAGTAGAAGAAAAACAAGGAAATAGACTGCTCGCAGTGCCTTAGTGCCAACTATATAACATTCACAATAGTTTATTGTGCTTTTCGAATCTTCCTAATAATTTACTCACCACAGGACAACAATTTAAACTGAAGTTTTCTGTATAATTTCAATTGTATGGTGTCGCTGATTGGATTTTTTTTGCGACTTACAGCGTTGACTTGTCTTTTTCGAATGATTTATTTTTTATTTTTACAGCATTGCGACATTTTTTGTTCCGTTATTGTTTGCTTTGCCTCCTTCCTTTTCGTTTTCTTTGACATTATGTTCGAATTTGCACTCCATTAACAAGGAGTATGCATAGCAACAGTAAAATAGTCGCAGCATATGAGGACAAAGAATGATGACAAAGAAGGAAAACAATTCACACATGTTGAATAAAATTTATGTCAAATGGGATAAACAGATCTATATATTCATTTGTGTATAATATGAAATCATATTAAAATTGATAAAATTTACATTATCATGAACACGTGACCATGTTTCTTCCAAAGGATACAAAAACTCATAATTTTCAGTATAATTCATTTTTCAATTTAAATAGATATTTTAGAAGACTAGACATTTCATTGTGTCTCTCAATAAAACAGAAGAAAAAGAATAGATTTCAACTTATTTATTTGAATTTGCACTTCGAAAATATTAATATTCTCAAAAGATTATTTCGAGGGTGTAAGTGTGCCTTAACATAGAATTAGTAGCCACACCCGCCCAAAATGTATGAACTATCTGTTTGTTAACTAGGCCAACATAGATTTTGCTTCTGTCAGTCTTTTAATCCACTTTCTTGACATTTCAATTCCATTACGGCAGTTAATCACACTTGGATGATTAGGTGGTAATGCTTTTGTTGCAATTTCTGAAGCTTTTTTGCTATAAAATAATGCTAGCTTCATTTCCTTTAACGAATCACTAATGAGTCTTGAAGAATGACCGAGAATAATTGTATTAGGTAAACTATTCGCAATTCGTTTACCATTTTCATAATGAGCTCCAAAAATATTAATATATATTCGAACCAAACGATAGTTATCATCGGATGACGCTTTTAATTGTATATTTAAACTTTTTGTTAAATAGTCCAGTGCTAACGGATAATTGTGTAGTATTTGAATACAAAAAAGACCCATATTTCCGTATAGAGTTCCAACCATTGTTGGATCGCAAGAAGAGTTAGAGCTATAGATTTCTTCTGCCTTTCCGTAATAATATAAGGCAGAAACAGGATCATTTCTATAGAAATAACATAAACCAATATCGTTATACGAACAAGCAAGATGTTGATGATTGCGTTTCAAACAATGTAATTGAATTTCCAAAGCTTTTTGATGATATATCAAGGCCGTTGTATGATCTTTTTTATCTTCGTAGCATACACCAATACGTTTCAAGATAGCTGCTTTATCAAAATGATATTCAGGTAAATATTGTTCTACTAATTCAAGAGATTTTTTGTAATATTCAAGAGCTTTTGGAGTATCGCCTGATCTTTGATAAGCTCCACCAAGTGCAAAGTAAACCATATCAAGATGTCGATAATTTTTATTTGTTATTAATTTCTCAGACAGCATTCGTTCAACTATTCGAAGATTATATAAGGCTTTATGAAGTGATCCATTTTTCAAATGAAGTTGTCCGAGTATAGTATGTAATTTTATTAAGCGATCATTACTAATATTCGAACATGCAAGCGCTTTATTGGCATAATCCAACGCTAAATAGAAGTTTCCTTGAAAGCCATACAATGCAGCCAATACATCATAAATATTCTCTTTTCCTGCAAGACACATTTTTTCATGTGCTTTAAAAATTTTTTCGGCTCTAGCAAAATCACCCATATCCATTAATGTACGTCCTAATGTTAAATAGTCTGTTGTTTTGTTCATTTTCTCTTTTAAATATTTTTCTAATTCTTCTAATTCCAATGTATCGTTTGTAGCTAATTTTAACACTAAAATCCAGATATTATTTTCTTTTTTAATCGATTGAATTCGAAATATTGTTCCAATCGTAAATAAATATTCTTGTTCATCAGGGAAATGACTTTCTTCGGAAATATTAGCAAATGCATATTTTGTTTGTACATTTTTATCAATAATTATTTCAAATAATACAGATTCTCCCAGACTACTGGTCCCATCACCGACAAATAGTAAGGCAATATTTCGATCGATTGTTGATGACATGAATGAATTCATTGAAATGAGTCCACCAATATTCTTCCTGATATTGTCTAATTCATGAACGCTCATAATTTGTCCCCGATAAAGAGTTATAATACTGTTTTCAGTATTATTTGATTGAATAAATTTCTTATGTAGATAGCACAATCGTTTATGAAGATCAGCAATAAAGAAATGATATGGTATCATAGAATCAATATTTCCAGTTCTCAATGTTTGATTTACTAGACGGTATAAAAAACAATCTCGTGTATACCACCAAATAGCTTTGTCCGATGTATAAGATAGTTTATATTCATTGATCTTTTTCAATTCTGATTCATTACCTTCATAATATAATTCGCACATATTAATCATGGTATCTTTCCAAAAATCTCTATTATCAAAACGAAGTAATATTTCGATTAATATTTGAAACCAAAAAAATTCCGAATTCGTTTCAGTTGATAAATTAAATGTTGATCTCTCGTCATCTGATTTAAGGATACTCATTGGTAATGTTGCATTCACACATTGCTCAATATCAATCTGTAATCTTTGCAATAGAATTTTTGAGTTTGAATAAATTCTATCGCCTACTTTAGCACATGTTATTTCGATCCCATCCATGGATAAAATATAAATATACATAATTTGTGGTATTTCAAAAACAAGTGGTATTATGGTTTGTCCAATAGAATCGGCTACGATAAATAATACTTTTGTGGTTTGCTCAATATTTGTTATATAACTAATGCATTCATCAGAATCATCAAAATTTATAGTAAGACTTGTGTACATACGTAATTGATTGAAGTATTCTTGGTTCAGTGTTTCATTGAAGCCGAAGGATACAATTACAAATTGTTCAAGTTGACAATCTTTCCCAGGAAATAGTTCTTTGGCAAGCATAGTTAAATCTATTTTCACTTGACCATCCATATCATTTGACTCGCCAGCATCGTAAAGAATTTCAGTCTCTTTATTAGTCCACATGGAATGAATTTGATGATCTTTGTTTTCCTTGTTCGTATGTGATCCAATGTCAAATATGTTGGATCAATACCAATATGATCTTTATAGATATTTCTGAACAAATGTTAGCAGTATTGTTTAAAGTTTGAAACAAAAAAGCTGGGAAAGCGAAAATTGGTCGATGCGATAATTGGTCGATGCGATAATTGGTCGACACGAAAATTAGGCGATACGAAAATTGATCGAAGAAAAAATTGGTCGAAATTTTTATTATAAAAAAAAACCAAGACTTTTTGTTAAACATAGGCGCTAGATCTTAAATGTAAAAGCAAAATTTACGCTAATTAGATTAGTCAAAAAAATACTAACATTTGAGATATCTAATAATTTAAACAAATAAGTTCGACAAATACAAAAAAAACAAGGAATTGCAGTTTAGAAACTATGAGTGAGTTCTCCCAATTGCTATACTAAGGTTGCCTGCTTCGAAAATGTGTCTTCAACCTTGTCCTCATCGATACACACACTTTCAAGACAGGGAACGTTACCACAACAAGTAGAGGATTTGCTCATAGTTTCTAAACTACAATTCCTTTTTTTTTGTATTTGTCGAACTTATTTGTCTAAACTATTAGATATCTTAAATGTTAGTATTTTTTTTGATTAATTTAATGAGTGTAAATTTTGCTTTTACGCTTAAGATTTAGCGCCTGTGTTTAACAAAAAGCCTTCGTTTTTTTTATAATAATAATTTCGACCAATTTTCTCTCCGATCAATTTTCGTATCGCCTAATTTTCGCGTCGACCAATTATCGCATCGACCAATTTTCCTAAACCCCACAGACTATGACAGGGAACAAAAAAAAAAAAAATTCTGTAAAAAAAAACTAGTTTAACCTCACAGACCACAATATCGATGTTCCATGAATACGAATGAAATTTGCCACATTTTTACGACTTACTCGCTTGCTTAATGATACGTCGAGCTACAACTGTCAAATTTGAAATACGTAAAACAGGCAATTTCTGAGTCATTTGCCCAGTTGAATGAGACTCGTACGATAAAAACAGTTTTTTTTAGAAGGTTGTTCGAAACACATAAGCATATGCAAATATACGCGACAGAACGAAAGAAGAAAAGCATCACAGGGAGACGCAAACGGACAAGAAAAAAACAAAGGAAAATGGAACCATCATCAATCATAGAGAGTGACTCTTACTGTGAAAATGACTTCTGTTTTTGAGTAGTTAATTGACTGATCTGTAAATGCGAATTATAATGCAAGGTGCTCGAAGAATGTTTGTAATCAGAATTCTAGATTTATATAAATCGGTGTGTGCAATGATTTCTAATACAACCAGCCAAGACAGCAGCAAGATCGTCAGCAAAAACAAAAGAACATCCACCATAGTCATAAAGTCGACCATATCACTGCGGTATTGATGGAGATAGTTGGTGCGAGACAAGAATGGTGGGGTTGCATTTGTTTAATTTCAATCTCTTTCGATCTTTTATCCTGTATTTCTATAACTATTTGACGATATTTTTAATGATCAAATCGTGTTATAAACAGCTGCAAGATTGTCATAGTTGAAGTGATACAGAAAGATGTGCTTCCTTTAAAAAGGTTTTGTTTTCTTTCGATAGGATGATAAAAATTAAAAATCTCACCAAAAACCTTAACATCACTTGAAGTAAGTCCTCTTCTGAACTATTCATTTGGTTTGGCATGACTATAGGCACGCTCTTGATTGAAGCAAACTGCGTCTTACGGCACAACTGTTTGTTTTTTCGAGTTATTCATAAAAATGTCACAAATAAGAGAGAAGAAAATAAATAAATCAACACTAAAGAGAAAGTTCATAAACACCCAAAAGATACGTAATTTTCGATATCTAGCTGTTCTTTCTTTCGTATCTGATACTTTGTACTTTCTTTAAAATCTGAAATAGATATCTGCAAGATTGATGAATATTTATTTTATTTATCAATGATATCTCTGAAATAGAAGCTACAAACGACAGAAACAAATAATAGAACAATTTTTTTGTTAAAAGATTTAGCCTACAATGGTACAATGTAAGTCGAGATCGCCTTACTTTTTAATTCGGTCAATCACTGATTGACAAGCATGTAGTTGGGTGTGGGTATTCTTTTGCTGTCATGCCAACATCCACATCCACATACTATTTAATCTTTTCTATCATCTATCAGGACAATTGTTATTATTTCCTCTTTCTATTTGTCTTAGTGAACAAATGAAGCATTAATAACATTTTTTGTATTGTAAATAAACATGTATGTATAAGAAATATTCAGAATGATGATGTATTAGAATATTCTTATTTTGAAAAGAAAATTTTTTACTCGTTGAAAAAGACATTCGCATAGCCAATGGTGTGTAACAATAGGGGTGGTACTTTACTTTTACTTTATAAAATAAAGGTAAATGAGTCCTTTACTCTTAAAAAATAAAGGTAAATGGATCCTTTATTTTTAAAAAATAAAGATTAAAGATTATTTACTTTTAAAAAATAAATGAAAATGAATCATTTATCTTTAAAAAATAAGAGAAAAATAAAGGAATAAATGATACTTTTGACGACGACAGATAATGTAATTAGAAAATAACTGGAATCATGAGAAAAGTTTGCAGAGAGATTACTACGGTTTTAAAATGCTATTTGCTTTAAAATTAATACACTTCCTAAGATGAAATTAAAAAATAACAGAAATGAAAGCTTTATTTCTGATTTTCTAGGGTTGTAAGAAAGAGGAAAATCTTCTTCTAACATTCTAATGTGATCAAAAGCTTTCTACGTATTCGGGCATCTTTGTGAAGCTTTATTTCAGAATCATAAAATGTCTCCATTGAATCGATTATCACTCAATCTTCATATTTCTAAATAGAAGTTATTTATTAGTTTGAATTTTACTTCTAATTATTTACAACCTTGCCCAATATATTCTATTTTACTATCTTCCTCACAACAGTTGGCCCATTGAAGTTGTAGAACGATTATTTTCAAATAAATATCATATAGATGGTTTTATTCTCACAAGGAGCAGTTTTTTTTCAGTTAATGGAAAATACACTTATGATACACACACAGACATAGGAAAAGAATACAAAAGAAGGAAACGAAAGTAAAAACAGAAATAGCACACACATAAGCTGTAATGAACGTAATTTTTCGTATGATTTAACTCCAAGTGTATCTACATAGAAAAAAGCTTCTTTTGGCAGTCACTATTTGCTAGTGATATATTTATTCTCTATAGTGTATCCCAATGAAAATTTAACATGATAATTTGGATAGAGTGTAGATCAGTTTCATAATAGTAAAAAGTTACTTTTACCTCTAAAAATTTTCATGCAAATTTCAAATTCAAACATAGTTCTCTAATACTATTTAGAAAAAAGTTGAATCTATATTCACGAATCAAAGAAAATCCTAGTTGCATTGTGGAAATCTAATCGTTTCCAAATAGCAACTATCTACATAGCAACTTGCTTACTTTACAGTTGGCATCGCACAAAGCACATGTTAACTCTCTATATCCGTATTTGGTTGAAGAGGTTTTTGTGAAATAAAGTATTTGATCATTGAGAGAAGTTCGCGAAAGATAATTTTGGTAGAATATCAATTCTATGAGAGTATGGTCTTCATGATCTAATACTTTAATTAAGAAAAAAAAACTCTTTAGCCAAATGCAGATACAAGGATCTAGCCTATGCACCCTGTCCTATTTACTCGAAAACACGCAAGTTGGCCAATATAAAGCTGATCTATGAAAAAGATTGGATCGTCGAATCTTAATTTCTGCTGTCTTCTATTCATATGTATGAGCTCTAGTTTTCTTAAAGCATTTTCGAAAAAAAACGTCATTTCATATAAAACAATATGAAAATTTTCTTGGACAAAAAAATATAGTGGAATATTGTAAGACTAGTTTATATTGTAGTGAACTCTGTATGTTAAATTTCCATTGAGATGTTCTATAAACAATATATGTACTATCAATAAAAAATTTCAGTCATTCTATTTTTCTTTTTTTTTTCTTACGAAAGCTAATTTTCATTATTTTAACAACATAAGATATTTGAATGTAGCTGGTGATAAAGGAAATCGCTGTTTGTAGTGAACATAGCCAGCAACAGAAAGAGCTGATTCAGGACGGATGGCGTCGCTGGACTCACATTATAACGTTTTAGAAAAAGGAAAAAAATTTCCTAGCAGCGTTCTATCAACATTATGCGTGTCAGAAATATATTTGAATAGAAATATCAATCTTCCTAAACATATTTTATCCATGCAAAACCAATGATTATTTTAATTTTCTATAATGGCCACATAAAAAAGGAGACAAAGTATATGCAATACGATTCCCTTAATAAATATGAATAAGACGTTCTCTATTGAGCAAATTGCAGAAGTTTTAGAGCGTTATGAAATTCATATTTAAAAAAAATATACATCGCTTAAGAGAAAACAGATTTCTGTTATTTTTATTATAGCATGCCGATTGAACAATAGTGAACAAATGCGTTTGAAAAATTAACTATTGTTCATTTTCTTTTCAAGGTGCCTTTGATAAAAACTAAAAAAGTATCTGAAGTGAGACTCTCGGTGTATGTGCGAGAGAGAGGCGAAAAGAGAGAGAATAATGAACAGTTTTGATGATCTTATCAATACTTGCATGGTACAACATCTCATATACAGAGCAGAAATGATAGTTTATATGCGATCCACTGCAATCCTCAAAAGAAAATAGCGATAAAATAAAAGCAAATGTACCATGAGCCAAAGAAACTTTTTTTTTTTCTTCACATAAAGCCACATAATAAACACTATGATAACTGTTTGAACTTGCTTATTTCAGTTTCATTGTGCATTATTCTAAACAAATTGTATAGAGAAATGTTTAACCAGGTGCCCTAATTCTTTTAGCTATTGCATAAGTTAGGTTCCTTTGATTACCTTCAGTCTGAATTGGATATTTTTTCACATGTTAATAACAAAATTTCAGTAAATTATATAAAGAAACAACGACATTAAATTCAATGAATATATAATAAATAAGAATGTGAGCAGAATGAAGTGTTTAAATGTGCATTCGAACCCAAGAGTAGGAAAGCACCGCGATCGTATCACACGCCCCACCCACATCCTCACTTTTTCATGTGTTCAATAACAAGTTTGTTATTTCTTCACATATTTCTTCAAAGTCTTTTCTTTTAACATATAGATTATAACGATCACTAGTGAGTTACTGATTTTTTTAGTTCAACTAACCCACAGAAAGTAAATTCCCATACAAAGTCACTAAGTGGAGTTTTTGTAATACAAACAACGGAAAGTTTATTCTCGGAAATTAATCTGTGAAAAGCATTTGTTAGCTTGCTGTTAAAACAAGCAATCATACACTTTTCTTGGAGCATTGATTAATGGTTATGAGTGAGTCTCGATTTTACTCCTGCCACGCTGATACTTTATTTTTTTAGTTAAAATGAAAAACACAAGTAGAGATAAAATTTAGATTTTCATACAGAGTTCAAAACAGTCACATAAAGTTATTTGTAACAAATACTGCATCATGCAGTTCAGATTGATTTTAATGAAGTTATCAAGTAGGTGATTTTGAAAAAAAAACAGATGTCCACACTTTGTATGAGGAACAAGGAAGCAAAAGTCAAGAAAAAAATATTAGTAGTGTATTTGAATAGATTCTTCTTCATATTCAAGTTGCCACTTGTGGGAGTGTGTTGAGATGGTTAAATAGGTCGTTCTCTATTAGCGTGATAACAATTATGAGCATAGAGCATTTTTCTCTTATAAAAGGTCTCTAAATTTTAGATCCCCTTATCAAAATTATTGAGCATTATTGACTTTCAAAGCACTGGTTTTGTTTTCTCATATTCATATGTATGTTTTTTATTCGAAACATGCTACATTTCATGAAAAGTGCTATCAAAATCGTGTCACTTTAGCTTAGTTAATTCCCTTCTTTGATTCATATCTCCTTAATGATCTAACTCGCATTTTGTACTGTCACTGGAATTGCAACATCAAATTTTTTTCTTTGAAACTGAAGCGTTATAATTGAAGGTTATGATGAGTATGTGAATGAATGTGAAAAATTTGTTCGTACTTGTTTCTTTCAGTGAACGTCTTGAAGTGCACTGCTACGTTCTCTCACATCAGCTAAATAACCTCACTCCTTTCCGAATGCATAGAAAGTCATGACACCATGCATCATTCTCACGTTCATACAGCCAATATTTACAGCGGATTCCAACTCCCAAGTTTCAAAAGTTAAATTCTTATCTTCCATCCATTTAATGTAACAAGAATTAGATAGTGAAACTATGTGACTGATTAAATGTTTGCGGGACAGAAAAGTCTTAATTTAAATAGCTTCTTTCAACTCACAAATTTATACGTACTGGTCAGTTCACACTAGCCAACAAACATGCCACGAAGCATCCAAAACTTATCCTATTGCTTATAATTCTTTCTGAGATTAACGGTATATTGAGTATATTGAGTAAGGCTGTAAATAATTAGAAGTAAAATTCAAACTAATAAATAACTTCTATTTGGAAATATGAAGATTGAATGATAATCGATTCAATGGAGACATTCTATGATTCTGAAATAAAGCTTCACAAAGATGCCCGAATACGTAGAAAGCTTTTGATCACATTAGAATGTTAGAAGAAGATTTTCCTCTTTCTTACAACCCTAGAAAATCAGAAATAAAGCTTTCACTTCTGTTATTTTTGAATTTCATCTTAGGAAGTGTATTTTAAATCAAATTACATTTGTAAACAGTAACAATCTCTCTGTAGATTTATTCCATAGTTTTAGTGCTCTTCCAATTACATTATTTATCGTAAAAAGTATCATTTATTTTTTTATTTTTCTTTTATTTTTTAAAGATAAATGGTTCATTTTCATTTATTTTTTAAAAATAACTGATCATTTACCTTTTTTTTTTCAAAAATAAAGGATCCATTTACCTTTATTTTTTAAGAGTAAAGGATTCATTTATCTTTATCATTTATTATAAAGGATAGTAAAGATAAAGGGTCACCACTAGTAACATATTAATATCTAGAGATAGCTAACATTTTTTCTAGGTGGAACTCGAATAATTCTAGTGAGTCTAAGGTTAGCTGACTAGATCATGATCAAGTCAGTTATTTATGTAAAAGTGCTGGAAAATGAGCTATCCAAGTTGCGACTTTGGTTACTTTACGGCCTAAAGAAAAGAATCCTTCAAATTTTTTTACACATGCTTAAGAATAGCAAGTGCGATCAATGCAACAAAAATGGAATTTACTGCGAAGTATTTAATCTGTCTCACGATTATCATCTGGAAAAATTGTTTGAAGTATAAATTTCGATGTAAAACCTGTATATTGTCTTGGTAAGTATTGAATATGTGGTGAATTCTAATTATATTGACCATTATAAATAATGTCAAAAAAATCACTTGTAAGAACACTACATACACCTTGTCGGATATATTCAATTCGTCGATAAAATTCATTTAAACGATATTCACGATAACGTGTATGATATTCTGTTAAATTTTTAGGACGCGTCTGAGTGTGAGGTAGAGTCACCCACAGCCACAGCTACAGTCACACCCAACCCACACTCACCCGCACCCCACTTACACCCCACCCTCAAAAAAGGCACAAATTCATCTCATGGAATTATGTTTTTCCATCTTTTTCGGCCTTTTGTGAAACTTTTTTCTCACAATCTTTATAAGGACTTTGTAGAGCGAGAAATTCTCTACAAGATGCACTATATTAAAGTGCTCCCCAAGATATTTATCATACTAAAAAATGACCTACAATGGAAAAACTCGGTTTAAAAAAATGCGAAGTTTTTCAGAAAAAAAAAATTTCGGATATCAAGGCTCAATTTTTTAAAGGAGCTAGAAAAGCTTTTTGTTCAGCTTTACGTGCTCTTTCGAATGAAACGTTGTTCGAAAAAAACGGATGAAAAATGACGAAGATATAGGGTAAATACTAAGGGAGATCGTTTTTCATCGATTTTTCAGATTTCTTCATACTTCAATGCCTGTAGCTCCGTCAGGTTACATCACAGGAGCCTAAAAATTTTATCACAACCACAGTTTGATATAAGAAATCGATTGATGGAAAAAAAATATATATATTAATTCTGACCATAAAATCACAATTCTCGATGGGCTCAGAAAGTCCTTCTTAAAATGGTACTGACACAAATTCGAGAATTAGAGCAACGTGATACAACAATAGGTAGACGTATTCATGAATTATTTAGTATTATTTGTCTATTGGTGCTGGTAAGTCGAATTGTGTCCAAACATTTTGCAATTCTTTGTTTTTGTTAAACCAATCTAATGGAAAAATATAAGAGTGTCATTGGTCAATTACGATCATTTTGATACAATGTTACTCGATTATGTACGGATCGTCAAAATAACAGATACATTTTTCTCGTTCAATCTCTGCAACTACAACGGGATCTTCTATCGTTTAGGATGAAACTTCGATGTCGGAAAAAACAATCAGTCATTGTAATGTCAAAACCAAACAGAAAAATTCCCACAATTTTCGAAAAAATTGGATAAGCAAATAAGAATAGAACCATGTCGTCATTGTGTGTGATTGATATCATGTAATTCAAACGCCGAAAAACATCAGTGGTCGTCTTAAAATAATTTATCGTGTTCAAATCATCTATGGTATTCTTGAAGTGAAGAGAACTAATATCAATCATTATTCGAACGATAAAATAGAATGTTTGACTCGTTTGAAAATGACATTTAGACAAATTCAATGAAACGTTTGTAACGCGCGAAAATATTGATATAAACATCAATTCAAAACTTTAATTGAATATAAAGAGAAACATGACAACAAAGAAAATGTCTATAGGAGTATTGTTAGATTTCATTTATGTACAAGTTGTGTGCGCGTCTGAGCTGTTCCAGCCGTAGCAGTTATATTTAATGAATTTGGCGCCATATTTGGCCAATGATTCCCCAATTTTCGACGGCAATGATCAGGGATTATTTTCCAAATAAGTTTTTGAATATTTTGGCGAAAACTTTTTGAAACGATGAGATTTGAGTAGCAACTTGTTGAAGCTTGTACAAATACGAGATTTAAACCAAAATCAAGAAGAAAAAAATCCAAAGCTTGTTGTTCTATAGTTTTACTTTCATTTGGAATTCTTTGTGTATAGACAAAAAGGATCGATCCTATCAATGAAAAGATAATAAAAATAAGAACTTCAAATAATAACATAATAGTTAATTGGCGATCTTTCGATGATAATGGACCAGTAGTATTAGATTCATTTGAAGTACAATGAACTTGAACTTGTCGAAAATTTCTTATTGTCAATATGCCAAAGATCGCCATTACAAGGGGTGGCAAAAAACCAGTTACTGTCATCGTAGAATAGCTCATAAACATAGAATAGACACCAGATTTGTAAAAACAGATAGAAACACCAGGAGCAGGTGATTGAATATTGACAAGAAACCAAATGTGAGAATAGTAGAGAAGCCATAGAAGAGTTATTCCACTAATTGACCACAAGGCCAAATGTCGAGTGCTTCGTTGTCTTGTCAAAGCATTACGAGAAGTAATTAAAGTTCGATCAATTGAAGATAAAATTAAATAGGATGGTGGTAATATCATTAACACATTTAATAGATATAGTCGAAACCGACAATAGATGAGATTGAATATAGTAAGATCAAAACCAGTCCAGTGAAGATAAACATATGGAACGAGAACATTCCATATTAAAAGAATATTGGCGATATTGAATGCAATAAAATAGATGGAACCTGGATTTTTACGCATTAATTTCTGTCCAAATACACATAGACAGAGCAATCCGCCTATAGTTCCAAGAATGATCACTATTAGTCCACAGATTCTGTAAAGATACATCGTAGCCATTTGATACATTATAATCGTATCCATAGATGACATCTTGCATTTGATTTCTTGCGTGAAAATTCGTTTCTTATGCACTTTCCTCTTTGTGGATTGCTGCACTTCGACTATCTAATGACTTTCAAATTAAATTGGCACGGATAATAATAAATGTGAAATATATGCTGTAAAAGAAAAAAAATGATATGATCATTTAAATACATTCAGATTTTTATCAGGGCCGTCAGCTTCATGCTCTTTGACATACATCATGTCTGTTTGAGATTTAGTGTCATAAAAATTTTCTTTTCTAATATCATGAAAATTTTCTCAATGTCAGAAACAATGCGTAATTAAAGCTTCACAGGAGATGGTAGCTATGGCAAATATGATAGTTGCCATTGCAGGTTGATTCCATTTCCTCCTATCCATGGACGAACAAAAAAGAAGGACTGGCTCTGACCTAACTCATTGCCACTTTATCCCATAAATCTATAGAAATTGGTAACATGCCTTCTTTGTTGTAGGCACCTAACTTGGTTCGTCGCCAACTTCTCAATACTTTCACTAGTGTGCCTATTCATTTGAAGAGTGATATCAATAAATTTTAGTTAATTCTTTTTTTCCAAGTTGTATCACATTACATAGAATACTTTCTATTATCTTCTGCTAATTATCTTTTTCGAGTGAAAAGCTCCAGTAGATTATTTATTTTAGTGCTTCTAGCTCAATATTCTTATTAGAAGCGATAAAATCCTAATACAGTTGCTCTAATATTCTATAGTTGTAGAATTATAATGAAGAGAAGAATCTTTTTCCATTGTACTGGATGCAACTTGTGATATTGTCGTAGCGTGACTATGAAATTGTTCGTCAGACGAGTAATATTCATATGTGAGATGAATGATTATCTGCATACGAACTCTATGCTCTCTAATTGAAAAGAGAATTGACATCATTATTCGAACTGTCGAAACCAAATGCAAGATCTCTTGGAATGATGTAATGCGAATCTATTTATTATCTTTTTTCAAAGCTCTGTTTTTGACTTTGATCTCAACTCTCTTCTTCTATGATTATTCTAATATAATTAAGAGAAGAAGAACAATAATCTCATTTCTCATTATCTTGTCAGCTTCGAAAAAATATCTTGGATGAGATATTTCGAAACATGGACAGAAGTGTGGCTGTGATTTTCTTCTATTCCGTCAACAGAATTACAGTTTTAATTTAGTCGTGTTAAAAACCGACTGATCTTTATTAAAATATTCAAGTAGCATGTGAGATTTCGATAATTTTTTCAACTATCATCAACAGTCTGCACGTGTCAGAATACAAGATCATTTGTTACTGTTCTGTAATTCACGTATACTTGCATAAATCTAAAACAAAACTAAAGATATATATCACGTAAATAAGCATGATAGTCACTTCTAACTTTTCGATGAAATTTGAATATTTTGCTTTCATATCGATCTAAGTGCATGAAAATTTTTCATTATTACACCTATCTTTGCCTTAACTCTGCGTTCGTTCCTTTTCATGCTTCTATTCGAATGCTTCTCTCTTGTTCATATCGAGCAAGCTTGCTGATCAGCTGAGGTTGCATGTGTATCTCTGTAACGAAATTTATAATGACAAACTTTAGTAATGACTATTTGAAGTTTATTTTATTACTAGATTCACGTCACAATAACGTACTATTTCATGTACACCAACTGCCCTGCTTCTCCTTCCTCCTCTCGTTCATATACCCATAGGTCAGTTGGCGAGCAGAGAGAGAGAGAGAGAACACAGTACACACATCAAGAAGACACAATAATATCCAGAGAAGAAGGATAATAGAAGATGCAAGAGAAAAGGCGGAGATGATGGTGAAGTGGTCGCCACACTTATAAGCAGGCAAAAGGTTAGATGATGCGTCCAGTGGGGGCGCTTCTGTTATTGGCACAATTAGATTTTAAAATGATTTGTTCTACAAGACAGGAAATCTTAATTGATTGAGACTCAATATTACACAATTAAAATCATCTCACAACATCAAATCATTTAAAAAATCAGCTATAATGAATACACTTATAGAATGAGTACGACTTTCCAATATGAGTACTCAATGTGGGCTTCACGCTCATTCTTTGTCAGATAATTTAGTAAAATGTCTCTAGACTATGCAGTTATAGTCGTGTAGAAAAAATAAATTGAGATTATCACGTAAAGTAAAACAATGTAATTAAATAGAAATGATTACTTCAGGAAAAATAAAATAGTATTTCATTTTCAATTGTTTGTTTCACGAGTGAAATTACTTTCATCGTATTTCACATTTGAATCCTGTGTTAATTGTATCGAAAGCTTTTTCTACATATGTTTATACAAAATATAAAAAACATAGCATCGTGTTCTTCAATCCGAATATCAGGATGGCACTAAGAAGGTTTTCGATACAACCACGCGTGTTATGAGAAATACGAAAGTTAAGTACATTGATGTTATTGGAAAAAAAACTTCACAAAACAATTCAAATCGATTGTTGATGGTCTATCAAATAACCAACGAGAGAAAACTAATTTTATGCCGAAGACTTTGAAAATATTTTGAATTACTCTGAATACAACCATGCCTCTGTTTGCCTTCGCATTCGCCCTCCTTGCTATGTCACCGTTCATTTTTTAATAGCTGACTGAGAGAACAATATACGTCCGACGTCTGTATAGCATTGACAATGATTGATTATATATATGATGATACTTGTATGCACAGAATTTTATTCCATGAAACGAACAACAACAGACATACAGAATGGATCGATTACCGTGTGATTTATTACATCACATATTCTGGTACATTGATCAACCGTTACATCTTTCTCAAATGCCTTGTGTCTGTAGTTGTTGGCGATCTTTTATTGTGAACGACGAATATTTTCTCAATCAATGGTTTTCTCGATCATTGAGACGCTCGCAAAAATCTTATTCTTGTGCTTTCGTTTGTTACAACGATTGTAGGGAGTGGG
>CAJNOP010000816.1:2621-19442 GCA_905250075.1 Rotaria sp. Silwood1
CGCGCACCCACGCCCACACATTCACGCACACCCACACCCACACCCACACCCCTCATAGTCCATGCACTAGGAGGCATCTGTTATATATACCAATATTCTCTTCTTCTCGTACATATAGCGAAATGAATTGTGTTGCTTAGATTTCCTTATTCCCACTGTTTGGAAAAGCAATATGCGATCTTTTTTCCAAAATTTAGTTTAAAATGAAAACGACCAGACTTTGATGAAGAGAAGTTCATAGGGATAAAAAATGATGAAGTAGTTTGTGTAGTTTTCAAGGTTACTTATGAGTATAATTCTCAGATGTCCAGGTCATAAATCCCAAAAACTACAAAAGAGTATTTTCTTTCAGAAACTAGAAAATACGTTGTTAGATCAATTAGGCGCAAACAAATTCATCGCACAAAAGCAAAAGAAAATAATAATAAAATTGAAAGAAGTACTTCTTTTTTGGCTTCTTATTCAATGCAACACATGATTCAATCTTCGGAATAAGAAACAATCTTCGATCACAATAATAAAACGTAGAATTGAATTGAAAATGAATTGAATTTTCAGAAAAAAATCTATCAAATAAAATAAATCAAAAATTGTAATACTTAAAATTCAGTTTTTTGATATAGAATTTTGAGATATAGTAATACTAAAAAGATTCTCGTAATCTGATTTTTATTAATGGATGGTGCTCATTTTGCATTAGCGCGTGTTTTGAAGTTTGAACTGAAAGTAAAATAAAATGTAGACCGAGAAATGTTGTCGAAGCTTCTGTTTATAGCTTAACTTTATTTAGATTTCAGATATGAAAATTCTGGCTTTTTCTATAGCCTATTAGCTGAGATGTTAGTCTAGTAAAAAGCCCAAAACTGGTAAAACTAGATTTTTCGTTTGTTCAATTTCTTCTCTTGACTTTAGTATATCAAACGCAATTCAATTTCAATACAATTCTATATTTTATTATTGACATAGTCGCTTATTTATTATTCTGAAGATTGAGTTGTGTGTTGCATTAAAGAAAGCGCTTCTTTCGATTTAATTATTTGTTCTGTTGGCTTTATACCAGAGATGGCAAGTCAAGTCAAGTAAGACCTGACTTGAGAGTTTTTTTAACTCTAGACTTGGCTTCACTTGACTTGACTTGTGATCTGGCCTTTTAACAAGTCTCAAGTCAAATCAGAAAAATGGATATTTTTTTGTGATTTATACGTCTGATTCTTGTCTAAACTGAAGTTAGCTACTAGAATAGAAACAAAGAAAAAGAAATACTTTCATATACTTCAAATAAGTGGTATCTAGATGAGAATAAATAGTCATTTTTTTACTTGACTTGACTTGAAAACCCAGTGACTTGACTTGACTTGAACTCAAAAACCTCTGACTTGCCCATCTCTGCTTTATACAACAAATAGACCAAAGTCGAAATGACCGGCAACGAATTATCTGTGCAGTGGATTTCTGATTGATTTTCAAAGAATATCATCACAGTACGCTAATGTTCAAGCGCGTTTCAAATCGTTGAGTTTAATCACAATGTTTGCATTGAGAAATAAAATACTTGCGTATCTCAATTGAAAGAAAATTTTGTTGATTCTACCCTACTGTTGAAAACTATTTGTGAATATCTATTCTCGATTTCAGTTTTAAATCGACAAAAATCATAGACTGATTTGGCTCCTTACTATTCAAATATACTACCATATGATTTCAATTATCACCTACAGGACTCCTACAGCAAGTCACACAGGATTAAAAGAGCAGTGATTTGAGGTGATACGAGGCTTACGATTTTTCCTTGGTTGTTGCATACAAAAGTAAAAAAAACTGAGTATTGCCGGTGAGATTCTAAGAAAAACAGAGGCGGTTCAAGTGACATTTTCAATTAACTCTCGCTTGCGCGGCAATTTTATTTATACAAAACTCATGACTTTGTATTAGATGTAAAAAATAAAAATACCATAATTCGATTTTTTTTTCGTTAGAAAATTTATTTGATGAAATCTACGTACCTCATATCGACATACAAGAAGCCCTTGTATAATCTACATCTCCTCATTCTGAAGAAACCTACAACATGTATACTTATCTACTAATTCTTTTTCTCTTGTTTGCAATATATAATACGATGCATCAATGAAGTGAAATAGAACGCTCATTTTCTTGTCAAACACAATCGCACACTACAATCAAGATCACGTCGATAAACATAGCACAACACAGGATAAGTATTCTTATCCAGTATTGTTAACTATACTTGTAGATCCACACAATATTCCATGTTATCCTCCACTATCGGTACCATCTGTCGGTAAAATTTCTCATCAAGTGCGTAATTCACCATTGCAATTTATGTCTCTATTCTTACGAGGCATACAATCTAGTATCATCATTCATCGACAAAAGATATGCGATCTCCTTTTGTTATCCATGTAACTATTCGATCACCCAAAAATATTGTCCACCCGACGAACAATCAGTCTGCCAATCCTCAAGACATTTTGTTCCCGGTTATATTCTTAAAATCTTTGATTATTTATATTTTCTCTTAGTGTAAATAGATGTCAACTATTTTGTCTGCGCGTTATCATCAAGATAAACCCCAGACTACCGTGATGGGGGGAAGAACGAGAGGAGGGCAGAGGGAATATATGAGAAATGCCTCACCCCGGGATGCTTTTGCAACATTCCAGGATAAATCTGCCAAACAAATTGTCAGTCAAAATTCGGGTAGATCAGTAAACAATCAAGCACCTGCCGACAATGCCACCAAAATTGATCAATATCTCCCGTCATCAATTCAGGTAAAATAGCAAAATGAGGAGCATGCTCATTATTAGATTCGATACGCCTAAGTATTTATTATTGAAGATCTAGAAATTGTTTAGTTTTCGTTCTGTGAGCAAGTTCTTATTTGAAGTATATACATCTTCATAGAATTTTAGAAACGGTCAAAAGTTCTAGTTTCATACAAAATTCGATACAGAGAGTGTTCAACAATTTTTTACCCTAATAAGTAATTTGTGTGCAACTATTAATAGCATGTTTGATCACATACTCTATTAGCTAAACCCTTAGTGAAGTGGTTCTTCAGACTGCGAGAATGATCATTGTAATAAAAATCTAATCTTTTTCTACAAGTAAACGATTTTTATGTTTACTTTCTACACTTTCTTTGCCTTTGATCAATTGGCAACGTAATTTGAACCCATACAACAGCTAATTTTAAGAAATAGAATTTATATCTAAAAAATTTAGTGAAAAAGGATAGAATGACAGCAGAACTAGAGAACTTTAGCATCCTGTTGCGCAAAAACTGCATTTTGATGTGTTTTCAAGGAAAAATGTTTGCCTTTGAGCATCGTTTGCATAAAATAAACTGGAAAAGCATTCGTTTACATAACGTCTATGTCGAAAAAAAGTAGTTCAAAAGGGAAGTACGAAATAAGGATTGAAAACACAAGGGTATACTATCATGTTATATGTATTTCAACAGCCTTTTTCTTAGTTAGTTTCCATATTGTAATTGAACTTTTCCTGGTTCCGTCAAAAACACCTGCCTTAGAAAACAGGTTACCCTAGTGAAACATCTTGTAAGCAAGATCTTGTCAAGATCTTCAAAAGATAGTTCGTATTTATATATCTTGATCGTATCAGATACATCTGTACCTAAGATCTTTGTAAGATCTTTTCAAAATTTTCAGATATGAAGATCATAGAAAAAAATAGCAGTTCTGATTATTTTATCCCAAGATCTTAAGTAAAATGAATAGCGACATCACTAATTTATTCATATATTTAAAAATTTCTTAATTGCTTGTAATAATGTTCCAAACTTCAACCGTATTAATTTCTCACCATCAGAAATATATAAGAGATTTTACAATAATTCGGGCATTTGTCAACCAATGAAACTATAAATATGAATAACAAAGAGAGAAAAAGGAAAGAAAAACAGTTAGCTTAACGTTATAAATTGTGAATAACTTTCGAGTAATTTACTTATGTCTATTATGCGTCATTGTACTTATTATGTAAGAACACAACTAGCCTCATATTACTAATTTTTGAAATAGGGGAATTACATATTGTATTGGCACATAGTTCTGAGCGCTTTTTTGTGCTGTAGGCAAGTTTCAGACTTTATATCTCGTAATTGGAAAGTGATAGATGTCTGAAATTTTTAATGTATATAGATCTCTATGACTTCTACCTACATTAAAAATTTCAGATCTCTATCCGTTTCCAATCACGAGATATAAAGTCTCAAACTTGCCTACAGCACAAAAAAACGCTCAGAACTTATGTGCCAATACAATAGATTTCAATTTTTTTAAATATAGAATTTTTATTGAAAAATGACAAAATGAACTGTTGGTATAACTTTTTTCTCCAAGGTAATAATCCTATACCGATACATATATCTTAAATCCTAAAACTGTTTTTTTTTTTTCTAGATTTAATACACAAATATTTTACATCAGATCAAGTCTTTCCATAGTTTTTCTTATTTTTTTTGAACTGTAATTTTTATTTAATTTCTAGCACGTGCAAAATAGATACTTTTTGAATTTGTAAAAGTTGTTTACGTTAACTAGATATTTTTTTGTAATATTAATTATCTGTTATATAGTTTTTCATGTAAATAATTTTTTTTTGTTCATTAGATGTTCATGTAGATATTTTTCAGTACTAAATAAAGACTAATCAGCAAGATATGACTGGAGATTTTGAAAATCTTGATTGTCAGTAGCAAAGATACAATTATCTGTACCAAAGATCAGTGAAAAAGATCATAAAAGACAAGACTGTAGATAAAAGATCTTGAGTATCTGTTATCAAGATCTTACATATCTGTACCCAAGATCTAAATGCAGATCTTGGTACAAGATAAGACAATCATCTTGTACCTACATTTTCAAGATCTACTAACATATCTGTACCTTGTGTCTTGGCCAAGGTCTTGCTTACAAGATGTTTCACTAGGGTAGAGATTGATCAAATGCCAGATGATAGATTGAAGGAGTTTTGAGAATATATTTTAGAAAGATAATGAATGGTCAACAAGTATTTATTGGTAAAAACTAAAGTGATTTAGTCCTGGTGATATTTTCATTTCTTTTAGTTAAATATAAAATTATTTTTGTCCCAATGGGTCATATTTGCATTTGAGTTATTATTACAAATAATTTTATTTGATTCAATGATAAAACTGAAACCAAAATGGAACTATTTATCCTTTTTCTTTTGTCTATATTCATCTTTTAAATTAATTTAGGTAACTGGCTCATTGTTAAATGTAGTAGATTTTCAGGATATCCATCACCAAGCATCGAACAGAAATAAAAAGAAGCGGTAAATAATTGTTTTGCATTTTTGCTTATTAAGTTTTAGAAATGTTTCACTTAGCTATTTTAAACACGTTCGTTGCCTATATTCACCTGTCTGTTTAATTCTGTCTCTACTTGCTCTTCTTCTTCTTGGCACGGGCATTGCTGCAATGCTGGTCGTCTTGATCGACATCCCTAAAACTACAATAACAGCAACAACAGCGACGACAACAACATCAACCACAACATCAACAGCAACAACAACAACAGAAACGACGACAACAACATGTAAGGCAACATTTGCGTTTCTGTTCGCGTATATAGATGAATATTCACATCACTGGATTTGTAAAAGAAGTTCTAGTGATTGATGTAAGATAAATCTATAACTGAGATAGGTCCAAGAGGGAAGCAGCGATTTTGATGGCTTGAATTTGATTTTCCACAGATTTAAATCAGCTGCTTCCTCCTTGAAAGATTGATGAACAACTCTTCAGAAACTGAAGCTGATATTCAGTCAAGATGTTCGACAGTTTGGCTATAGGAGAAACTGTCGATTTTCTTCTTCTCATCATTTCTTTCTTCATTGATTTCTTCATTCTTGTCCAGTTTTTGTAAAGCGGCAGATTGGTCGCTATAGATTTTAAAAAAGACGGAATAAGGAATTTATTGTTTTTTGGACTATGAAAAAGATGAACAAATAATTGAGTGTTTATTTGGACAGACTTAAAGCTAATACCATTATTGTCTGGTCCAGACGCCCTATGAGCGAGCGAGTGATTGTAGGTGGGTGGAAAGAAGGACGATTGTTTTGGGGCTAATGTCATTTAATTACGCCATTCTCGTAGTACTTCATTGAGGCACCTACTATTGAGTGAAGTATCTCATCAATTATCTCTTACGTAAATGTACGTGTCATCCAACTAAAGTTCTTTTCAAGAGAGTTTTCTGATCATGATTTATCAAGAGCATATTGTTATCAATCATTCTACTAATTTTGCTCAAAGAAAATCTTGAGAATTCGTTCGATTAAAGGCTCATATCGTTTGCTGATCTGATCGAAACAGAGATAAGTTTCAATTTAGTTCCAATGATAAAAGACTGAAAGCAACATTGCAAAACCTGAAGAAGATTACTCGACGATAAGAATGCATTAATTGGAAACAGAGGTGCAACAAATTAGTCAGGATTGTAGAGTGGTAGTTTTCTCATGGGGACTATATACACTATAAGAAAAAGTATTTAGCTTCGCGGAAGATAATAGAAAATTTTTGAAGACTGCGGGTATTATTCTGTTTGCTCACGTTGTCTCTGAAATAGCTGAGTTACGTTTTTGAAAGTAAACAATACTCAGGTAAGACAATTGTTTGTCATTATTATATTGTTGCTAATACCAATGTTTGTTTTGTAATAGCTCCATGCAATAGATTTCCGACACAAGTGACCTATTCCACTGGCTCTGGTCCAGTGTATGTGGCAGCAGCCGATGTCAATGGAGACAGTAAACTCGATATTATTGTCACAAACTGGTTTTCAAACAATGTCGGTATTCTCCTCAACAATGGCAATGGCACGTTTTCTACTCAAGTGACCTATTCGACGGGCACTAACCCGAGATCTGTGGCAGCAGCTGATATCAATGGAGACAGCAAACTCGATATTATTGTCGCAAACTTTGGTTCAAACAACGTCGGTGTTCTCCTCAACAATGGCACTGGCGCGTTTGCTACCCAAGTAACCTATTCGACTGGCATTAACCCGGTTTCTGTAGTAGCAGCCGATATCAATGGAGACAACAAACTCGATATTATTGTCGCAAACCTCAATTCAGTCAACATCGGTGTTCTTCTCAACAATGGCACTGGCACGTTTGCTGCTCAAGTAACCTATTCGACTGGCGTTGATCCGTATTCGGTTGCAGCAGCTGATGTCAACGGAGACAGCAAACTCGATATTATTGTCACAAACTATGGTTCAAACAACGTCGGTGTTCTCCTCAACACTGGCACTGGCACGTTTGCTGCTCAAGTGACCTATTCAACTGGCTCTGGTCCATATTCGGTGGCAGCAGCTGATGTCAATGGAGACAGCACAGTCGATATTATTGTCGGAAACGATGTTTCAAATAACATTGGTGTTCTCCTCAACAATGGCAATGGCACATTTGCTGCTCAAGTGACTTATTCAACTGGCTCGAACCCGCGGTCTGTGGTAGCAGCTGATGTCAATGGAGACAGCAAGCTCGATATTATTGTTGCAAACATGAATTCAAACAACGTCGGTGTTCTTCTCAACAATGGCAATGGTACTTTTGCTGCTCAAGTGACTTATTCAACTGGCTCGAACCCGTATCCGGTGGCAGCAGTTGATGTCAGTGGAGACAGCAAAGTTGATATTATTGTCGCAAACGGCGGTTCAAACAACGTCGGTGTTCTTTTAGCTGCTTGCAACTGACATGCAAATTGAACTCTACTTATGCAGTAACATTGAAGTAGTGGATTTAGAATTTTACTAAAATCTGTTTATGTCTTTTAACAAAATCAGACTGTCCTGGTGCCATTTAATTATTAAGTTTCTCGACTATTCTTATAGAAATAAATACTCATGAATGGAGATTCAATTTTTAGCGTCTTGTTGGCGGATGATGTCGATGTAAGTTTCCATCCAATGGAGCCAGTGAGCCATCATCACAATGATTGTCTGAAGAAAGACAAGCGTATAACGGGGGGTGTAACGATTCGTAACGAGAAATTTACAGGGCTTTCGTAATACGAAAGCCCTGTCATCGTTTTTACTACAGGGCTTTCGTAACGAATTTTGACAGGGCTTTCGTAACAAATTCTGACAAGGCTTTCGTATCAAATTTTGACAGGGCTTTTGTATCAAACTTATACAGGGCTTTCGTATCGTTTTTGACAGGGCTTTCGTAATCAAGTTCTTATTGCATTCATAACTAAAATGAAAGACTGGCACTAAAAAGAACAGGGCATTCGTTACGAATACCCATGCTTACAAATATAGCTTAAGTCATTAAGTGGGATCCATTCGTAACAAGTTTTATATACTTAAATGGTCCAAATACATGGTACTATACTGTGAATGAATTATTTGTATACATTCATAGATGTCGTTGTTATTTCTAGTTCTCTATGTTTTTCCAGAATTGTGTACGCCTTTTTTTGTGAAAGTTGTTGACTTAAAATCGAAGAAATCAATTATGTGTATTCTTAATTCTATTATCTGGATATTGTTCTCGTTCACTCTTCTCTCTTTATGTATTGCCTGGTTTTTGTTACTTTTTGTTGTTACTAAGAAAGAGATTTACAAGAAGATAAAAATTTGTCTATACTTATATGCTGGTTCTCACTTTCTACTTTTGAACTATTTATGTTATAATTTTGGTAGATCACTAATTTCAATATGAAATCCTGTCAGCAACATCTGACTAAAGATCATACCAAATCCTTTTACGTTACGATAGCCCTGTAAGAACGGTACGAAGATCCTGTAAGACCGATACGAAGACCCTGTCAAAATTGTTATGAAGGCCCTGTAAACTTGATAGGAAAGCTCTTTAAAAAATGATACGAAAGCCCTGTCTAAAACGATACGAAAGCCCTGTCGAAAATCGATACGAAAGCCCTGCTTTTTATGATTTATGCATTTTACATTGTTACGAAAGCCCTGCTTCTTACTGGGCTTTCGTAACCAACCGTTACGAATCGTTACCTTCCCGTATAACGAACACACCATCGGCTAAGAGATAACTATAAACATGCAACTATATCAATCGAGAATAGATCGACCTTCAGGATGAAGATGAGCTGCCATGATCGCGATTTTGACCTAGCTGATGACTAGGTGAAGGTGAGGGTGAGATACGCTACCATGACCGGTTTTGACTTTGCTTAAGAGTCCTATCAAATGGTTTAAAAGATCAATTTGAATTAATAAAACCGCATTAAATATCTACATTTATTATCATAGGATATAGAAATTACTGGGTAATAGTGGAATCATATGGCAAATTCAATAGAAAAGGGATTAAAAGCATCACACGACGCCTTCCAGCTGATCATTAAGAGTTGAAGAGGTTGTCTCCAGTAGAAAAGATTTTGACCCTTTAGAGTGAAGAAGTTATTGCTACCTTAATTTATTGATGTATCTGTTGCCGAAGGATGTATGTTTCAATTGTGTTTATTGTTGATAGATTTGTCTATGTATCATTCATCTACAATGTTTTCATGACACACTCAGTTGTAGAGATGGCCTATATACCTGTCTTTGTGTCACTCTCAGTGAGAGCGATGTCCCCTTTCCCGTTGTATGTGTGCTTTGATGCCACTCTCAGTAATAAAGATGTCCTGAATATGTGTTTCTTTATCACCCGTGTCCTTTGAATCGGCTAAAAATTGCCGATTAATCCCGATTCATCGAAACGATAATCGTGAGCTGAATCGCGATAGAATCGCCGATTATTCCCGATTATTTCAGCGATTTTTGCGATAAATCGTGATTTTATGCAAGATTTAACCGTCTGTTTACTGATATTTTCTGCTATTTCATTGGTTCTTTTGGAGACACATATTTGGATTTTTTCTTGAATTTAATTCAATTTTTTTTTCCCAAGATCCAAGCCGATCAGATCGTACGATCTGTCCGATCTCGAGCTGGTCCGATTCTTATCAGACCGCTTCAGTGTAGTCCTCTCCAGATCATGGATCGGGATTGGCATTCCCTTGATTAAAAATAACCAAGAAATAATTTATCAGAAAAGTATATTTCGAAAACTTATTTGTTATGTATTGAACGGCGTTGTTTATATATCCGTGTGTGTTCATAACAAAACGGTGAATGAATAATTGTCATGATTTATCAATGATTTTTGAAAATCAGCCCTTCTCCCATAATCGCGATAAAATCTGATATAATCGTCGATCTTTTAAAGAAATACGATAAATCACGAATTTACGCCAATTTTTTAGAAAATCGCGAAAATCGCAGTGCTCACGACATGGGCAGGCCCACTGAGATTTAAACTTCAAACTTGAATTGAAAACTCGAATAGTTAAAACCTGAAACTTAAAACTTCAATTCAATTCAACTTTCAAGTTTGATAGATGCGTAATCAATGGGAACGATTCATATTTTGGCAAGATTTGCCTCAATTAGAAAAATTTTATTTACAAGATTCTGTAGAATTTTGATTGTGAGTATGAATCTCGAATAATTAGATGGTAGGAAACTAAATTAATTTTCTTCATCGTTTTAGATTGATTATCGATCGATATGATTTGAAGATGTAATCAATTGTGAACATCTTATGTATTGAATTCATCCATACAGGTACAGTGTGAAAAGAACATTTTCTATGAAGCAAATGCGTCTGATTTTACTAAAAGACGGTATGAATATACACAAGATAAGATTATTAAGTCTTCTACTCTTCGAAAGCAAACTTTTCAAAAGTCGCATGTGAATAGCAAAGAACTTCGAGTTTTCAATTAAATTTTTCTATTTTTTTTGACTTTTTTCAATCCAAATCTCTCGCAAAGCCATTGTCGTTTTCGAATAAAAAATTCTTTAAACCAGGACGTTTCACACTCCCAAGATGACCAATGAGCATTACTTGCTCACGAACAATAAAAAATTCAAATTTTCTCATGCAATCTTGATCCATTTCATCCGCTATGGAATGTATTTTTCATGTGAAATCACGATTTCGGAGCACCTTCAGCAGACACATATGAGCTGATGTGTGTGATAAGGATTTCAGTAGAACCATGAATAAGATTTCTATGGCACCTTCAACTTCAGGGAAGGACGGCTGCATATATCTGAACTGATGCGAAATCTTCAAAAATTCGAGTCAAAAATATCAATTCAAACTATTTTCTCCTCACAGAGATATTTTTCTCCAAGTGGAAACAATTCGTTAGGATGTGTTCTCTAATTATTAAAACCTATTTTGAAACGATTTTAGTTTTCGGGAAGAATTTTTTCGAAGAGTTTTTGAAATTCCATATCATTATACATACACATACACGTCTCTCATATTGAAGGTGCCCCGAAAATCCTTATTACACACATCAGCACATATCTCTCTGCTGAGGATGCGTCGAAATCGTGATTTCACATGAAAAACAGATTCCATAGTGGATTAATCGCAAAATGAGAAATTCGAAGGTTTTCATGCGAATTCAGTCAAATTCACCCAGTCAGCAATGTGTTCTTCATGTGGAATCACAATTTCCGAGCATCCTCAGCAGAGAGATATGTGCTGATGGTGTGGATGTGGGGTGTGGGGTGTGAGTGTGGTGTGGATGTGGGTGGGTGTGGGTGGGGTGTGGGTGCAGGGTGTGGGTGGGTGTGGAGGTAGGGTGTGTGTGTGAGTGTGGGGTGTGGGTACGGGTGTGGGTGTGTCTGTGTCTTCACTAGTACCCACACACCCACATCCACGCTCACACGCACACCCACACACCCACACCCTCAAAATTAAAACAGTTGTCGATGATGGACCACGGGGTGAGGCAAATAGTTAAATGTGCGCATATTTAACTATTTGATAGCTCATAATGGTGGTTAACATATTTCTATTGAAGAAATGAAAAATCAATAAATTCTTATATTAATGACTCATGTAATACATATATATATACTTCTTTCTCTTTCTAAACTTTCTACCACGGACAAAATTAACGCAACACGTATTTTTGATAGATATTTTCATTGACGGTCGACGACGAAAAATACAAGTTTTTTAGAAATTTTTTTCGTATGTAGAATTTTGTAGAACTCGTTTCGCTGATCATTTTGGTAAAAAAAATATTCAAATTTAGTCAATAAATAGTGGCATTAGAGTCAAAATACTCAAAGCTTAGGACTCTTCGTGACCACTGCTGAGTAGTAGGTGATATTTTTGAGTATTCTGAGCCAAGGTTCGTTATCTATCGAGTAAATTTGAATAGTTTTTTACCAAAACGATCAGCGCAACGAGCTCTACAAAGTTCTATAGACGAACAAAATTTCTGAAAAACTTATATTTTTCGTCGTCGACCGTCAATGAAAATATCTATCAAAAATACGTGTTGCGTTAATTTTGTCCGTGGTAGTTTAATTCCACCTGTCTTGACAATGAGATTAGATATATCGAAACGTCGACAAAATGTTGTAAAAGTTTTTTTTTTTAAATAAATAAATTGAATAAATCAAGCTGTTGTTAAAATTTTGTCTTTTCAATGTGTAGAAGATAAATGAATTATAACAATGGACAAAAGAATAATAATAATGAAGCTCAACATTAGAGGATATATTTCAAGTAGTATCCACACCCCCAATTGTCTTTTCTCATGTAAGCAAAAATGTTGCTTTTGAATTCGCTGGCCATGTACTATAAGTGTCATGAACAATCGTTGGGAATCTTACAGTTAGATTATTGCGAAAAGTTTGCATGCTCTAATCCATAACGAATTTACTTTTTCTTCAAGATATATTGTTTGTTGGGATTGAGTCGTCTAGCCAATTGCTGCCGATCAATTCGATTTTCTTTTCGAGAATAAATAACCTAAATATGCCAGAACTGCGAAGTAGGTTTAAAATGCTACGTATATATTTACATTCATTAATGCCCTGTCAAAACTTAATTTTCTTACGGTTTATCATGGTTAAAGAAATGCAGTAATCTGTATTCTATGAAATTCAATGATCGTCAGAAGTGCAACAGCAGAAGTTCATGACTCAATAAGCGTTATTGGAAATATTTTCTTTGGTTTTCATAAGATAAAAGTAATATTTTCCGGTGGAATGTGCCCTAAAGTAGACTGAATATATTTTTATCATATATATATAGAAAATTCCTGAGAAGACGTATAGGATGAGTATGTCTAAAGTTTCATCAACGCACACATCATAATTTTCAATAATAGAAAGATACTCGGTGGACTCATTCAATTAAATTCTTTTGAATTGTTTGATAGTTGAAACTATGAGAACATCGTTGTATCTAAATTAAGCATTTTCCTGCTTCGAAAAAAATTAATAGCACCCGAAATTCCTCACTCTTGTTCTGAAATTTAAGATATGCGACATTCAGACTTAATTTTAATCTGATATTGATACGGAAAGCTGTAAACCGTTTCAATGAATGAGAAAAGTTCTTCGTGTTTGGTAGAATGCAATGCAACAATAAAATATCATCAAGCTTTCTTGTCTTAAATTATTTTCTTCAATAATCTGAATTATTTTTTAAGGCAAGTAAACATAAAAGGCTTTATTATGAAACATTCTGTATTAATAACAAATACTGATAACGTCGAGATTATCCCTCCATGTGTAAGAAAAGAATAACAATGCAATTATACGAATAATATAAGATTAACATCACAAAATATCTCGAAAAAACGAATAGTCTTAAACGATTCAGTCCAAAGAGCGAAAAATTGTAGAACTATATTAGATAAATTTGAATTATCTTCTATTACATTCTTTCATCCCAACTATCAATCGAACTGTCGATACCGCCCATTAGAATTTTAACGATATACTAAAAAACATAAGTTTCAGAAAAATAATAATCAAAAAAATAATGTAATTTACATCACCAAACGTGAATGGGAAGTTTCTACCGCGACACGCTTGAATTTCCTTTTTTTCACTTCGATAATCATCAACAACATCGAGATTCGGAATTTTTCTGTCCCAATCATTTAAATATCCTATACATTGTTCATCGTCTGCAATGAAAACCAGATAAAATAATTTGTTTTTGATAAGCAAAATAATCGCTCGTATGTTTTTAATCTACCTGTACATGCAATAATTGTCACTGGAATCAGATTAGTTGGTTGACGTTCATTTTTGAGAACATGCTCAAGTGTATGAATATCTGTTTGTCCTCGTTCATCCGTTGGTATACCGTCAGTTGCTATGAGAATGAGTAATCTACGTTCGTAGATATGATTACAATTGTCTCTAAGTACTTGTCGAAGAACGGGTACAATTGGCGTGGAACATAAAAATGAAATAATTCAGGTAACATCGATCGAAAAAGAATCGAACTTTGTATCTACCTTCGGGTTCCATAGCAAAAATATTCTCCAATTCTGATGAATTTCTTACATGTAGCATAGGCTCACGATTGAGAAAGTGAACATCAACGCCATCAGGATCAAGCAAACTGGCCAGATCGACAACGATCGATACTGTCTGTTTTAATTCGTCCCCTAACAATTGCAATAGAATTAACGTGAATAGTTGATCATTGTATTTAAACGAGATCTTACAGCGTGTTTTTTGTTTTTTATATGGATCATTTATTTGTTCTAAAGAATCTAGACATCAGTAAAAGTTATAAATAAGAGAAGAAACAATGTTTAAGACTTGCCGATGGATGCATTCATTGAACCAGAGTCATCACAAATGAAAACTATTTTATAACCTCTGAGTCCGTACAATTTTTCAGCCAAAGATAGCTTAACTGAATAAATATTCTACATCAATGCAGTAGAAAAAAAAGTTGAAATCACTCTAACTTTCATAACGATTAATGAATGCATCGAAATCGGATATATGATCTTGCTGTGGATGCGAATAATCATGATTTGAATTAATATTCAAACGATGTTCCTGTCGATTGTTGTTGACGACCGAATCATAAGATGGAGGAGGAGCCTCTGACTGTTGATATTGATGTGCGTTCATTTGTTTTCAGTAAGACATAATTAATATACCTTCATTCTCTTTAATTTATCTGAATAAAATAATATAGGTGTCAAGCGAATATCATACATAGAAATGAGTAATAAAGAAACAGAACGATGTAAAAAATTTTTAAAAGCCTCAAGCTTACTCATAATTTCTTCCGACAAATAGAATGCACACCTCTCCATTTGTTTAGACGTCAATATGTTTCTAATAGTCGGTTTTTTTTTCTTTTTCTTTTAAAATACTTATTTCACATTTGAGAGTACACAAACAGCACTTAGGTTGGAATTCCGAAGAAAATGAATGCTTTCATTAAGATTGCTACGACCACCAAACAGATGCTGCCACTGATGAATTTCGCATATAGATGTCTCTAAATACTGGGAATATCCGCAGTAATATGCTGAAGTGTACATTCGAGTATTAAAGATTATGTGCATGAGAACAATGATTTGAATGAAAACCTTAAATAAAATATGTGTGTAGATCTTGTCCTTCGAATTCAGACATACAATACGTATGTAAAACAGTAAAATTGTTTTCTGCTAATAGAATACAGTGTTCAGTGAAAATAAAGTTTTATTTCATTTTTCACTCCGACAAAGGTGCGCATGTGACTGCTCGTGTAGAGCAAATGGAGAACGACACCCACGCTCAAGTTAACTGAATTTAGGATATGAGACACAATTTTAGTGTTTACTCCAAATGATTTTGTTGTTAGTTTTTACATCGCGACAGCATTTTATATTTCACATGTACCTGTTTTCTTCGTAAATAATTTTCTTTTTCAAGACAAACTCTAAATGGGAGGATTTTACATAAAAACTAAAGGTAAAGAATGGGCTTAGTCTCATTTCAAGTATATTTTCGTTTAAGTTATATTTAAAGTAAACAAGTATTTGTAAATATATAAACATGTTTTTTCTTCATGTTTGAAATGAGTTTTTTAATAGATATTATTTACAAACAAGTATAAGATTATTTTCTTCTTAGATTTATGATCACCACAGAAGATCTGTAAAGACAGAAAACACTTGTTTTATAGTTTCTAGAAAAAAGTTATCCTAATGTTAGCAAATACTTTAATGCTCAAATTCGAGATCTAAGCTCAAAGGTTGGGTGTGCGTGTGGGTCCCACACCCACACCCTATTTCCAATTACTAAATGTATTTTGAAGATCATTAGTTGATAAGAAATATTGGGTTGGCAAGAAAGTTTTACATCTTTTTTGTATTACTAAGATAATACAAAAAAGACGCAAAACCTTCTTGTCAACCCAATAATTTGTTTCCGAATTCAACATGACTGCACAAATATGAACTATGAATATATTTAAGTATTGACATTCGAAAATCATAAGAATTTGCATATAGCATACTGGTTAAAGAGAATTCTTTCGGATAAGATGGAAATTTTCATACAAAAGAAAAAGAAAACAATAATAATCTACGTAAATTATCTTTTCAGTGTTTCATAATACACATATCGTACTATAAATAAAATATATCTATTTAATTGTCACCCGATAGCAATGATCTTTAAAAATGAAGATAATTGATTCGGACTTCCATCGAAGATTTTCACATTAATAAAGGGATATTATTAAGCGGTCAGTAAAATAAATGAAATGGTCAGTAAAATATATGAAATGATCAGTAAGATAAATGGTCAGTAAAAAATGTATAAGTGATCAGTAAAAAGATTAAATGGTCAGTACTTAGATTATCACTCATATAAAAAAAAAGATTGGAAAAAATCTGATTTTAATCGATTTTTTAAATCAAACCAGTGATTAAAA